>JAXGGA010000329.1:0-252916 GCA_038373865.1 Uloborus plumipes
TAAAATAGGGGTATTTACGCGGTACTTTAGAAATAAATGAAACAACTTAACCCCTTAATTCCTCTATCTTAACACAGAAATTTGTTTTACTTTGTCAACTAAAATAGGGATATTTTCGCTGTACTTTAGAAATAAATGAAACAAATTTCTGTGTTAAGATAGAGGAATTAAGGGGTTAAGTTGTTTCATTTATTTCTAAAGTACCGCGAAAATACCCCTTTTTTAATTGACAAAGTAAATCCAACAATAAGCAAATAAATGTAATTGAATATTGTAATGCTTTTAGGTTTTTGCATGAAAATTTCTTATTTTTGATATACTCTACGATTTGACCTGAAAAATGTCAAATAAATACTTTGGACATTATAGCAAAAATGAATGGGATAGCACTTAACGAGAATGAAACTTCCTACAAAATGAGACCAAATTAAAGCTTCCAGGATCAGTAGTTTTGGTTTTACAGAGTAAAAACTACAATTTTTGGCTAAAAATCACTGTTTTTCGTAACTTTACCCACGTGTTAATATTATCCGATTAAGCTAAAACTTTGCAAATCTCATTTTCTAGCCCATTGGCACATTTTAGGGGGGTGCCGCAAAAGAAATTCGAAAATTGATTTTTTGTGACCACCCTAGTGACCACCCTAGGGGGCACCCAAGTCAACTAGATTCGAGGGTGCAATGATACATAGGCCGGAGGGCGCTCACTTTGGATAAAGACCCCCCCCCCCTCCGACTGGACTGCCTTGTTTCATACCCTCCGAAAGTAAGGTGGAAAAAAACAAGGGCGCACAGGTTCGAGGGCACAAGGGCGTACAACCTGGAAGGCGCTGTATTTTTTTTCGGCAAAGATCCCCCTTTCAGATAACCTATCACGTCTGTGATGCAATGAATAAAAGTTAATTATAACTGGTACATTATTGATAAAAACCATTTTCTTCAATCTTTTATAGATTGCTTTCAGTGCTTCGAACGTAAAGATTTAAAAAAGGGGGGGGGGCTTTGTTCACGCACAAGGACGCACAGACCGGAGGACTATAACTTGGATGAGATCCGCCTTAAAGACCACCTATCACTTCTGGGGTACAATAAGAACCGCCTTCTGATAACGCTTGACTACTTTTTACATGATCCAAACTGGAAAAAAGTAAAAAATAAGTAATTTACTAAAGTTGAAGGCGCACCGGCAGTGTGTGTGTGGAGGGGAGGGGTACTGTTCAAACTGTTAGGGGTTGCTTTCAAACCTTTAAAATTAAAATTTAAAAAAAAAAAAAAAAACAAAGGCGCACACTTTTTGAGGGCGCACCTGCCCGTGGGCAGGTGGCCCCTACGGCCAGTCCGCCTCTGGTCTGGAGGATGCGACAGGATGTTACGACAGGAAAAAAATTTCTTTCAACGAAAATGTCTTTCTTCCGCAAACTGCACTTTCTGCTTTTCTGAAGCCTTCAAGCTCCCACCAAAAATCACCACCCTCCAGACTGACGCTACGACAATTTTAGGAAAGTACTTGAATTTATCTGTCAGTTTTTTTTTTTTTTTTTTTTTGAGCCTGATATCATTGGTTCCTTGCAGCACCCCTCATCTGTCGCTGAAGCACCCCTATCAACCACAGCACTAGTTTCGGAATCTATACCTAACATGATAGTTTTTCTCCAGTAAAAGAAGGAATGTAACATTTCTAACCAAAGTAATGGCTTCTTTCTTGTATACGACAAAAGACAGTACCTCCCCCCCTCCCCATATTTCATTAAGCTCACGCCATATCATTCAAGCACATATTTATGCAATAAATACATTGGCATAAGTTGCAGGAACTCATGCCAATTTTTTAAATGTGGTTTTTTTTCGGGGGGGGGGGGGGAAACAAAAGTTCAAATTCAGCACGGGCAGTTTTTGTCACCCCTCACCTTCTCCATAGTTGGCACCCGGGGCGGGCCGCCCCCCTCGCCCCTACCTTTCTACGCCACTGGGAGTTATACACATGTGTAATAGAGTTTGTATAGCTTAAAAAAAATGGTTGACATTCCAATATTGAGCACGTGCTTCTCCGAAAATGGCGTGCCATCGTTAAGACTTCAATCCTTTTGCATCCTGTAAATACTTCGATTATTTTGATATTCTGAAGCTATTTTTATACTGTGCTACCTTAAATATACTCATTGTCCATTTTATTTTAATAATTTATTTTTTTTTAACTCAAATTTTAGCTTTACCAATTTATTGGTTTCTAATGGTTTTTAGGAAAACGCCAAACTTTTAAAGAAAAAGTGCTTGCTTGACTTTTCATTTGTTTATTTAATTACAAAATGCAGGCAGGTTTTTCCTCGAGGTCCAAAAAAAAGGGAAAAAAACTGTAATTGTGAAAAAAAAATTACAATTTTTTTTTTGGAGAGGGGAGAGAAAAGAATGGGGGGGGGGGAGCGTAGTATATATTTTGTATTCACAGAATAACAGTGGCAAATTAGAGTGAACACATTATATCCTTGTCTTATTCTGAAATTATAAATTATCTTCGTGGGAAAAAAATAGGATAAATGTCGATTTTTTCATTTTTAATATTCGGGTGCACCATACATTAGCCTTGTACGCAATTTAACTCAGAGATGCTTATTTCCGTGCATTCTGCCCCAGGCACTAATGTGCTTCGTACATTGTAGCCGTTTGTTCAACTGAACTGAATGATTGACCACACAGTAGCCGCGTTCACATGGATGCTTTTTTACCTCGCATTTCCCCGCTCCGCTCCCGAAAAAAACCAGTTGGAAAATCCACCGTTCACATGTGAAAAGAGGTTTTATTCCACAAAGCGGATTTACCCAGCATTCTTAGGGGTTTTACCCAGCATCCTTTGCGCATTGTTTACAATCTGCACATGTTTTTCGGCCATTCCTCACGATTTAATCGAATATGAATTACAAGGATTTGTTAACAACTTTTACGTTGATCGAGAATGATGACATGGATGAGGATTTTGATAATCGAAGGCGGCGACTTCGTAGGTTATACATGAAGCAAGCAATTCGCCAGTTTTTAAATATTATTCAAAAAGCGTTTCCCGAACGGAGAATGTGGAGCAGGATTCGTTCCGATGTGTGGTGGGAAATTACTGTGCTTCTTTCATTTTCATTCGAAGTCATGGCCCAGAACACGAAGTACGAAAAAAACACGAAAAGAATCCGACTCCAATATGGCGGATGTAAACAAACTCGATGCGCGCAGTGTGCAGTGCATTCTGGGTAAAAACCCCGCTTTGATTCCAGTCCAGAGCAGGAGGGAAAAAGTTCCGCTTTTACCCCGCAAATAACCGGAATGTGGATCAAAGCAGGTTTTTTCCGGGGTCGAAAATGTCCATCTGAACGGGGCTAGTGTTTGCTCATGATAACAATAACACTTTAATGCGCATCTCTTATATACACATGTTAGGCTGCTGCGCCCTCAAGAAAATTAAAGTAAAAGCTTATAAATAAAATTAGCATAACTTGCTGAAACTATCAGCAACAAGCCTTTTAAATAACTATTGCATCGTTATCTCTTAGGTAATATGAACTACTGATAAGTACTGAAAACTACTGACAATTTTTGTGATTCTACTGAAAGCTTGGGTATGAGAGTGGCATCTCTGTTATTGATTATGTTTGTGGATAACTTAGAAATTAACAAAAACCCACTTTTGACAAAAATCCGGGCAGGTTTTTCTGGGCCGGGTCCCCGGGTCCATCTTTGCCAACCCTGGTCCAAAACTGTCGGAAAGTGTCTCTAACTGTCCAAAAGTATGTTAAAGCTCAGGGGATTCAATATGATCAATATGTATTCACTGCAATATTTGTAATGCATAAATACAAATATTGATTATCCACATAAATAAAACAGAGAATATGTATGTATAGTATGTACCTTATACTAATCCACAGTTTGCGTTGGATCTGGATGAAATTTGGCAGGAAGATACTTGGGCACCCGGGAAGGGTCATAGGGTGGTTTTCTAGCAGGAAAAAAGTACCGACCCATTTGAATTTCGAATAAAAGACTTCAAAATGGCTCTATCTAGCGAAAAATTTATCGGAGTGGTCTCATTCGAAAGAACGCAAAAAGTACCTGTTAGGAAGGTTTCCTTCCGAAGGTTTTACAAATACAAATGCGACGACCAGCAGCAGGCTCTGGGCCCAGCTGGGCTGATCCTAGTCAAATTACAGACCCCAATGAAGATCAATGGCCCTCTTAAAGCTATCTACTCCATTGCTCCTTACCGCCTCTTCAGGTAAACTGTTCCAAGTTCCCACTACCCTGCTAAAGTAGTAATTTTTTTCGAATTTCCAGGTTAGCCTGAGGTTTAAACAGCTTAAAACAATGACCCCTTGTCCTGCTTTCTGTGCAAGGGGAACCACCTATATCAGCTAATTTCTGAGTAGTGCTACATGAGGCACCTTGTCGAAAGCTTTTTGAAAATCTATGTAAACAACATCTACACACTTTTTGTTATCTAAAGCCATGGTAACCTTGTCGTAGAAATGTAATAAATTAGTAGCACACGATTTACCTTTTCTGAAACCATACTGCAAACTAGTCAACAGCCCATTATTTTCTAAGAAATTCATAATCTTAACTTTGATCAATGTTTCAAAAATTTTACAAACCACTGAAGTTAGACTCACAGGCCTATAATTTCCGGCATTGCCTCTAGACCCTTTCTTGAAGAGTGGTGTAATGTTAGCTAGTTTCCAGTCCTCTGGCACTATCTCTGAGTTATACGACGCATATAACGAATTCCTCTGCACATTCTACTAGAATTTTTGGATAAATATTATCTGGTCCCGGAGCTTTTGTTTTCAAAACCACTCATCGATATCTCCACCCTAAAGCAAGATATAGGCATTTGAAAATTTGGAAATATCCATTTTAAATTGCATTCATAAAAATTTTCTGCATGAGCGTGAAAGAAATTAAATAGGGTGAAATAAATTATTAATGAGAAAAGGTGTTGCCATTTTTTTCTTCAACATGAACAAATAAAATTCTTGCTTTTGCTTTAGGCTTTTCCTGTAACGGACGGATTTAAATATTTTTTGGCGATTGATTTTTATTTTTCGTACTGGCGTTCTAGCGAACTATTGACTTCAATTTAATCAGGACTTTTAGACACACGCATCACTTGACATGACTTTTTTCCTCGAGATACATCCCGTGCAGAGCCGGGCCAAGTAGCTAGTTTCTAAATATATTTCTCTGAAAAATAATTGAGAAAATTAATACTAATATTTCGAGCAGAAAAGTAAATTTGCCAATATTACTGCTACTTAAAATCTCCTTAGGTAAAACTGGGAAGTGTTATGAGCAAAATGATTGCATAACTACCGAAATAACTAATTTCAGTTCTATTTATCACTCAAAAAATGCTTCTAAATGTGTAATTTTTTTTCGGAGGAAAAATAGTTTAACCTTTTTTTAAAGGTTCCTGCATGATATAGTGTTTTACATGATGTTCAAATTGAAAAATTTTAAATCCCTGAATGAAAAAAATATATTGTTGATATGTACTAACATATATTTCAAACTAGTGATTTTTTAAAATTTTAATGATAGTTATTTAGTATCAGAGTATGAAATGATTCTTCAGTTATTTCATCACTAAGCCAAGAGAAGAAAAACAACTTTTTTTTTTCAGTAGACCAACTATCATTTAGTACTTTTAAGTCAATCACTGCTCTATAATTTGAGCACCCTCTTGTGCATATCTTTGTAGACAGTTTGGCTACTATCTAAAACAAAATCCATTACAATCATGAGTACGCATTGAAATTTTCAGTGAAGAATTGCAATTTCTATGTAACTAAATTTGAATCAGGTGCATAAAATTAATGTTTTTTTTAGGGATGGACCGGATATCCGGAAAATATCCGGTATCCGGCCTATCCGGCCGATATTTTAAGTATCCGGTACTTCCGGATATCCGATCCGGCTGACCTCCCCGGATACGGATATCCGGAAGATTTTTGCAGGATATCCGGCAAAGTATCCGGTATTGATGTGGGAGATATCCGGAATTGATGTGAGGGTTATCCGGTATGATGTGAGGACCTAAGTGAATATTTTCTTTTTTACAAAAATCCCAGTTAAAAATGTCATTGTTTGATAAACCTTTTAGATGATGTAATTACTTTTCATCTTTCCTTTTTACCAATTTTTGCTTCTAAAACAAAAATTATGTTATTCCTCCAACTTTGTACTGTACCGGATATGAAAGCATTCTGCATATTTGATTTTTCCCAATTTCCAGATAAAGTATGATTGTTTTCAGCTTTTCAAAAATATTTTAGTTAAAATATTTAAAAAGAAAAAGCTACAAACCTTCAAGGATTAATGTGCGACAAAAGGTTGAAAAAAACTTAGGATCATATCGTTAGTTCATTAAAGTTAATCGCAGTAGCTTTTAATATAAAATCTCAAATTATTTTATTTAATTGAATTCTTTTTTTTTTAGTTTTTATACTTCTAACAAAAAATTGCGATCTATTAACACCCAATGATGTTGTAATTAGATTTTTTTACTTTGCCACTATTATTGCTTTATTATAATTGAAAATAAGATACAATAAATAACCTATCTAACATTGGCGAAAGTGTTCTTCTAGATAATGTTAACATCTGTCCCCATGAATCGTCGCAACTTAGCCATGCTTTTTTTTTTTTTTTTTGTGAAAGATAATTTGAATGTGTGTAAAGAAATTTTGAATCTTGCACTTTGTTTCGTTCTTTCTTTTTGTAATCCGTTCCTTTCAGAAAAGATATTGCATCTTTAGAAAGTGTATTTTGTTTATTGGATTGCAAATTTTTTAAACTTTTAGTTACAATAATAAACACGAATTGCACATTAACTTTAAAGCACTACAGTTTTCAGCAAACTGTGCTGAAAATAAATGACACAAATCAATTATTTTTTAAATTAAAGGTTATGGTTAGCAAATACTTTGATTCCTTCTTTTTTTTCATATAGTAGTGTTTCACTTTGATCGCTTTTTAAAACATTTATTTTATAACTCTTTTCAATGTAAATACTTGAGGTTTAGAAGCATAAAATTGGTAAATTTTAGTTCTTGCAAAGATAGTCCTGAGAATTATGAAAATGTTGAATCCTTTTTGGACGATATATTAGAACGAGCGATTCAGCTCAGAGGTTTAAGTAACATTGCATCTATCAAGTAGCAAATGGGACATGCATTGGTCGCTATAACAGCAGGGTCACAGGAATGAATGATCGTTCTAAAAAGCATGTACTGTATCACTGTAAAAGGGGTCCTGATGACATACAATTTTGAAAATGACACAGAAGTAAACTTAAATTAAAACATAGATAAAGAAAATTAAGACGATACGATACGTATAACATAACATGCTTTGTTTCACTGACCCTTCAAATCAACAAATTATGAGGCTAGTCCTTTTACTTTTATGCAAATAGATATGTGAAGGAAAATTATCAACTAAAACTTAAACAACAAATTAATTTGATGTTAAAAATGTAAACACTTACCGGGAAAGAATCCGCGCCATTGCTATTTTTCGAATCCAGCGATGGGTCACGTGGTTAAAATCGAGCAATCGGGCTTCGCGGTGTAGAGACCGTTAACAGTTAATGCGCTTATGACCGGCTGCGGAGATTAAAAAAACAGAGAAATCCTGTATTTTATCTCATTTTATCACAAACAGATTTTTTCTGTAAAAAATATGGATAATTTCTTCAAAATGTACAGTTTTTTTTTACAGTGTAAGCCTAGAAATTGGTATTGATCTATTTAGTTGTAATCAAGGCCGTATCCAGAGGCCCCCCCCCCCCCCCCGAAACCCGAAATGTTTTATAATGTAAAACAGAAAAAAAAAAGTTTTCTTTTTTTTTTTAAATTTCAAATGGCAAAAAAAAGTTTTTTTTTTCCTTTTAACTATTAAACGAGTGAAAATTTGAAGAAGAACAAAAAAAAGACAATTCAAATTCGCATTAGCTGCAAAACATACTCGAAAACAAGACTCATTTAGTACTTCCAGCTCTCTTTCCTAAATCAATTCAGGCTCAAAGCAAGCTACTTGTTAGTTTGATCGGCGCCCCCCCCCTCCCCATAAAACTTATAAAACTTACACCACTCAGATTTTTACCCCCTAATCGCCGGCCCCTAGTTTCTGACTTGGATGAGATTGCTTCTCACCGCCCTGATTCAATTAAGAGGGTACTTTGTTGGTCCCCATTTATAAGCATTTGTAACCCTCGAGGGATTTTAATAGCTAAACATGTCTTCAATCAGCAAGGCCACACAAAAACGGATGCGTTCAGACCCCCTGCTTTGTTGGACGCTCACCAATCTTGGACAAAAGTTACTTCAAAAAAATTCAATTTACCAATGCTTAAAAACCTTGAAAACTTTGTTAAATGTAGCTGTAAGCCTTGAATTTTAAAGTTTCAAACACAAATGGGGGGGGGGGGGAGGAGGTGGGCATCAATAAGCGAAAACTCAGCTCCTTGATTAAAAAATATTCTGCGTAATGCAAAAATTATATTCCAGCATTTTTTGTAGCATATTTTCAAAAATAATTCTTTGTGACTCACATGTTTCATTTCTGACTGTTCATTAAATACCTAATTCAGTATTTTAGAAGTTACTTTGTAATTGATTCCTTTATTAATATGTTAAGCACGAGAAAAAATATTACCCTACCTGTATTCTTTTTTGTTTTCTGCAGTACTAGTGATTGAAAAAGAAATTGTTGTTATAAGTATTTTTTAATATCTATTTTTAATCTTCAAAAGATGTGTCTTTCACAGTTTTAACAATTTCCTAAGACTGTCCAATCAAATCAACTATTAAAACGTCAGAGACTGGAAAGTGCAAATGAAATGCTTTAAAGAATTTTAACTGTTCTAGAGTCTTTGAAAATCATTGAATACCTTTTTGAAACTCCTTTAAAAGTGCTTCAATCCTATTTCTTATCAAATAATTAAACTATGAATTAACTAAATGGCCAGATTGTTACTCTCTCGTTAATTATTTTTTAAATCTCTACACTATTTATTTTAAAGAATTTTATGTGTTTTATGTTACTAAGTGATGTGTCTGTCGGTGAGTTGGGGAACTGATCAAAAACTACTATGTAACTATAGTGAAAACCGATGTAAGCAAGTGATAATGAGTTAATCTTTTCTCCTCCCTTGTCCTTCCTCTCTGTCGCTTAATGTTAATCGTTAAACTAAACATTTTTTTAATGCTTTGATTAATCTTAATTTGTAAAAGAATGCAGAAAATTTATGAGATAGTTGTTTGTATACTTTTCCAACATGTTTTTGAAGTCCCAATTGCCCCATATAAGGCTTCAAAATACAGAATTTTAAAACTTTTTTTCAAAAATTTACCCGGGGGAGAAACCCCCGGACCCCCTAAAATTACGGATATTCTACCCCACTTAAAAAAGTTCTCATTGCATATCTCTCTTGATACCCCTACCCCCAATAAAGGTCTAGTTCAAAAAAAAAAAAATAGTGAAACGATACCTCTGGGGGTGCTGGGCCCTAGGGTTTGCTCGACCCTAGGTTCTGGTTCAAAATTAAGAACAAAGCGCTCTTCAGGGCCCTATCCTGGTTAAACCACGAAGCTGTGGTAGGTACGGGGGACCCTGGAGAGTGTGAAGTGAAGTTCAAAAAAATAATGAGAATAAAGAAATGAAAAAATACACACACACACATCAAACATCGTGGAGAGGGGGGGGGGTCAGCTAGAAATTAGACTCATAACACACAAAAAAATGTACGTGTGTTTGGGCAATGTGCGAAACTGGGCCCCTCCCGAAATTTTTTTCTGGATACGGCCTTGGTTGTAATGTTTAGTTTGTTACACTGTTCAATCTTGGTCAGTACCAGTTCGAGAAATCACCAACTTCCTCTCCTGATTGGGTATTAGAACTAAAACTCCACCTGACTTTCACACTATTTGTTTTTTTTTTTTTAATACTTGGAGATCAAAATAAGCAACAGTTATTCCAATTTATAAATTCAGTTCCAGTATCAATTTAAAATAGGATATCAATATAAAAAATTAAATATTACAAAGCTGTTTCAAAATTTGCGGAATAAGAATCTTTTTGGGAGGTCACGGTGACCTCTTTTTAGGACTCCCCTGCTTCTATGAAGAGTAAAAGTAAAAATAGGTGCTTAATGTTTGAACAGAGAACGATATCCAAATGATTTTTGAGAAAGCCTTGGTTTTTTTTATTAAAAACCCGGGTTTTAGATCAAAAGTCCAGGTGGGCTGGGCTTTTCAACCCCCCCCCCCCCCGGATTTTTTCAAACCCTGGTTTGAAAAACTTTTGAATCATTTTTCCCACTCAATATCAAATACTCAAAAACATGCATTTGAGAATCATCAATAGCATCTTCTGGTGTCGAAAATAGTTGATCACGTGATTTATTTTTAAATGTTTGTGATTTAAAAAGAAGTCCTTGCGCGACTAGCCAATGCTGAACGAGGCTTGACCCATCAACTCGGTGCTTTGACCGGTCAGAAACTCCTTTGTCGGAGGCGATGCATTGTGGTGATGAAGAAAGATCCGCCTCATCTTCTGCTTTTTGCCAACTTCTGCAGTGTCTCCCAGCAAGCAAGCGGTCAGGTGCCATTCAGAATGGACAGTCCTGTATTCCTGTAACGCCACGTTACCCGTTGTTGCGCAGAAGCAGGCAGCCGATTGTTTCTGTGTGTGCTTCTTCCGCGAATAACTTTTGTCGGATTCATTCATCTTGGAAGACAACATACGGCGAATTGTTGTTTTCTTTTGGTTCTAATATGCACATAACTAAGATCTGTCACCTGCATAGGTGTTATACGTTACCTGTGCTGAACTTTGAACGGACTTCTCTCCGCATTTCTTTGCACTAGTCGACATGAGCCTTCTTTTAATCTTCATGCTAATGCCCCTAGCTGCCTCAGTCTCAGGATACGTCAAACAAAGAGCGTGCTTTATCGTTTCACCAGCAAAATCGATATTTTCAGGCACAGCTACTGATTTCTTAAGACTTTCATGAAGATTGTCCTGGAGCAAACCTCGACCAGTCTTGAACTGGTTATTCAAGTTTTTTACATCTCTAAAAGATGGGGTTGCAGCATTTGATAAAGAATTCAGTTCATTGATACACACTGGTCTTGGTAATCAACGTCGAAAACGAGGAAAAATAGTCGCATAAAAATGGTCACGAGGAAATTCCTTTTTTTTTTTTGTCCAAGAAGAATTTTCGAATTTACTTTAAAAAACACATGGAGTGTAAAAAAGTATTTTTTGTGACAATTCATCTGGATAAGCTCAATAAGATCAATTGATTTTTTAAATTCTAAAAAAGAGCATCATCTCCTTTAACCCTGCTGCTGTGTTCGTCCTGAAAATACGTATACTGTGTTCGGGTGCAAATAGACCCAACTTATGTACTATAAACCTCTGACGCCACACTTTTTTTTCTGTTTTCATATTTAATAATTATAAATAGTTTGGTTGTATCAAAAACTATTGAGCGTAAAACACAACTTTTTCGGTGTGTCATTTTATGTATTTAATCGAAGAAAACGCAGAAATTCTCTAGAGCGGGCACCCTGGTGGGGCCTTCAATTTCATAAGGATTGGTCTTCAAACATTTCCACTGTTACAAATTTCAATGAACAGAAAAAAAAAAAATGGAAGTCCAAAAAATAAATAAATAAAATTGAAATTATACAAAAATGTACAAACATAAGTATAAAACAATGAATAAATGAGCCCGAACACGGCAGTAGGGTTAAAGAATCAATGTGAAAATGCGCCTTACTTTTCAATACGCTTTTAGTAGTGAGTAACTGCACTAAGCAAGGGCTATGCAACATGCAATATGCCACCAACTCGGTTTTTTCGATCCATGGACTGCAGTTTCGTGCTTACTATGCACTCATCAGCATGAAATACGGTATGGAATTCGGTTACTTTCGTATTCCATGCTAATGAGTGCATAATAAGCACGAAACTGCAGTCCATGAATCGAAATAGTTGGCGGTGCATTGCACGCTTTTATCAGTTTCAAATGTGGATGCTATTGTTTGTTTGTACCTAACTCGGAATAAATTCACGTTCTTTGCAAATATGAAAGTAATATATTTAATACTATTTCTAATACAAAAGGCAAAACTATGTTTTTGTTAATGTGTTATAAGAGCATGAAAACTTAGCGGATATTCAATAGTTTTGAAAATCAGAGTTTCATGTAAAAGCGTATTAAAAAATAGAAATTATTCTCATTTTAAAATTATTTTTTCAATTGTCTTCTTTCTGGAGCTTGGTTTGTGACCTGGCCATTAAACCACGCCCTCTTTCTGTTGCAGGGAGCGAATCGTGAGCCCCCAAATGCCCCCAAACGCCAGTCGGAAGATTCGGGAGGAGCATCCAACAGGTGAGATTCCTGCTGATGTAACTTTATTGGTCGATGTAACCGACGTTTGTTATCTGCGCAGCGATTCATTGTAATGGGAAAGGGAGGGAGGGTTCGTCCCCATTTAAAATCGTGGATCTTGATGTGCTTCTTTGTGGCAGTCTCTAGAGACCTAAAAATCCCTAGAGTCTCTTGAGTCCTAAAAGTTTATACATATACTAGCAGTACGGCACAGCTTAGCCTCATGCTATAATTCAAAAAAATCCATTTGAGCTGGTGTAAATTTCTCTTCCCACCCTGAAATAAAAAACAATTTGATTCGTTAACTACTAATACGAAAGTTCCAAGCGTATTCAAACGAATTAATAAAAAGTAATGACATGAAGACGGCAACTGTTCCACAAAACATCTTTAAATAAAGTATCTAAATTAAAAAAAAGTTTAAAAGCATCCAAAACCGCCATAGCAAAGTGTTTAAGGTTACGTAATTCGATAATAACTTACAGCTAATTAATTCAGAAAATATAGCAAATAAAAAAAATAATAACAAAAAATATCACTCCGCTTAGATGAATTGTCTTAAGTATTACCATAAAACAAAATGGGAAAAAATGCAGAAAATAAAATAAGAATGATAATAATAAACACTAAAAGGTAGACAATATTTCATTCGAAGGAATGAATTTTATTGGGTATGCGGAGAAAAATCAAGTGGCTCGTTGTCTACCAATCGCAAAGACAGGAACTTTTGGCAGACGTCTGGCATTGAACAAACTGACGAGAATAAGCAATCTTAATTGAATCGTTTGCTTCAGAAACCACCTAAGTGTTCGTTTTTCAACTTTTGGAAAACTAAAAAAAACTGTTTTGCAGCTAAAGTTAGTCTAGTCTCCTTCAAGTATATTTTTGCCAATTCAAAAACATGCTATTGGGATAATCTATCTTTTATTTAAATTTTTTGTCTTTAAGTTTTTAAGTTATAAATTTTTGAAAAAATTGCACTTAGGTGGTTTCTGCAGTAAATGAGTGTATCCAAAGTGTTTTCTTAAAAATTATTATTGAAATGAGGTCAAACCATTAATTTTTACCTGTTTTGGTATCAAAGGTAAATAACAAACACGTTTAAGTATAAATAACAAGTTCAGGCAAGACTAAGCGAGCCAACTTTCCTGTACATAGCCATTGGCATCCTAGCATCTGATCAATATGCTCTTGATTATCTGAGACTGAAAATTATGTCAAACATACCTTTTTAACACTTGAAGCTGATGTCTAAAAACAAAATATACCCCCACAGGGTTGCCACGCCACAGGGAAACCTGAAAAAACAGGGAAAATACAGGGAATTGAAAAATCAACAGAAAAACAGGGAAAATCCATGGAATTTTGAAAATTTCTTCAAAAATCTGGAAAGTGCAGGGAATTTTACTTTTTTCATAAGTTCAAGTTGCCAAAATGAATTCTAAAATATGTAAACTACCAATGAATAAATTTATGCACAAATGAATAAAATAATAATAATAAATAAAATGAAATAAATAGTAATTTAACTTCAGTTTTTTTTTTGCTAAGGTTATTTATTTATAAGCCTTGTGGCAGAAAGCTACCGACTCGGCGACATTGTCGCAGAATCAGGGAGACAGTGTGCAGCAAGATTTTTTGTGATTGGGGGGAAAAAAGGCTGGGAAAAAAAAACAGCCACCAGAAAAAAAAAACTTATGAATCTGCAGTATTAATGTTAACATTTTTATAAATATAAACACATTGTGCAACTGTAAGAGGGTTGCATATTTATTATTGAAGAATGTTCTAGTGTTGCAGAAAGAAATTGGTTCTAGAAAATTTGTCGCAGAAAGCTGAAAAAAATTCTGCCACGAGGTTTATAAGTAAATATTTAATTGTGTATTATAGAAGCAAAAAAATTTATTACTTGTTTTAAAGGCATTTTAAAGCTTATGCTAATTTAATTAGAGAGTATGAGATTAGTCATCAATCCGTTCTATGATTTCAGTTTTAATGAATTCTGCTTTGCCTCCCTATGTTTCTATTTAGTTAGTTTTTTTTCTGTGCCAGGATATTAATGTTCATGTAGAATATCAGTGTTCACTCGTTCGTAATACTGCATATTCATGCAGGGAAAACACAGGGAATTTTTCCCCCAGAATTGAGTGGCAACCCTGCCCTTTCATCAGTTGAAATATGCACGTAAAAAGTAAATAAATGAAAAATAAAGTTGTAGCACCTTCTAAAGGATGTAACTGTTATAGTTCTTCCGTAGAAAAATATCTCAGTCGTTTTCAAAAAAAAATTAAAAATACAAAGCACATCAAAACACATTTTATCAAAGAAAGAAAGAAAGAAAAAAACTCGCTCGTTAATAAAATGTCTCGAATTTCATTCTTAATCCGTTGCCCCCCCCCCCCCCCCAGTTGTAAAATCTGTTACATGAAAAATTTTTGTTACAAAAAAAAATCTTCTGCCAAAAAAGAAGTAATAATGAAAAAAATAAAACAAATAAATAAATGAACAAAAAATCATCTGCACAGTCAGTCTTTTTTTTTTTTTTTTTTTTTTTGAGCCTGCATTTCTACCATGTTGCGCAGTCGGAATCAGAGTCATCACAGCAGATTATTAAGAAAATTACTTTATGTTGTGTCTTGAACCTGGCAACAAGCTATTTCACCAAGCTGTGTGAATTACCGCGGTTGCGTTTTTCAGTTGTTTTAATTGTCCGTTACAAAAGAAAAGAATTGCAATGTTATGTCGTTCATGTAATAGTAAAAAATAAATATTTGTCGTGTTAGAATTTGATATAATTTACTACTAATATACACGACTCGTTACATACATTATTTCCCTCAAAACCATTTTCTTATAAAAGTACTTTGCAGGAAATCCGCCTTTAAGTTTAGGATCAGCATTCAACTTAAATTTCCCCCGTAGACGCTAATGTTAAACTGTTTTGAGCGGTTCAAATTTGAACGAATAACTATTCAAATTAAGAAGTGAAATATGGGAATGAGGCGTCCTGGCCGAGATCTTCTGAACAAAAATTATTTATTCAATTCGAACTGTTTACTCAAAAGTTATTAGGTGGGGGCAGGTTGTTTGAACGGTTCAATGTTGAATGAAAAATGGTTCAAATCGAAAATTTAAATTCGAGAATAAGGTGTCCTTGATCAGATCTTTTGAACAAAACAAAGTTTCAAATGGGACAGTTCATTCAAAAGTTTTTTACGGGTGGGGGGATAGACCGACAGGCACACGTTTCCCCATCTCAAAACCCTACCTTCCAATTTTTAATTTCTCGATATTTATTTTACTTTTTAAAACTGTTTTGGATTGGAGATATTTTTTAGATGCATTAAGTCACTCTTTATGCTTTTTTCGTCTTTCTTTTATTTTTAACGGGAAAATAGGCTAAAAAGAGTTTTTACTATGCCTAAATAAAAAAAAAAAAACAAGTAGACTGACTACACGCTAGAGTATGTCTGTATACAAAGATCTGGCATTATTCACTTATTCAGCTTCGGGCAACTCCTTGTCAGTTGTTGGCCGTGGGAAGATAGTGTCATAGAAGGCTTCATATTCACCGTTCCCATAGTATCCTTGTTGAAGAGAAACTGCTTGTACTTGGACACTTTGAAGGGCTACTTCTGTTCTTCGGGTACTCTCCTGCCTGAAGTTCCATCCGAATTTGGCATTTTATATGATTTGGGCCACCACATTTTGAAACTGAGAACCTCGTCTGATATAAGGTGATATGCAGCGAATCGGCCAGACCAACTTTTAGCATGAGTATTCATCAGGAGTATAAATCCTGACCCTCTTTCTCGAGAGACGCTTTTTGCTTCCAAAATCTCTGTAACATGGGGAAAATGCGTGGCCACGTGCAGGGTAGTTGTGAGTGGTTTCAAACCGATCTGAGGTGCAGAAGTTTAGTAAGAAACACACAACTCTGATGAATGCCGCCAATCGTGTGACGAGTGAAATTTACCGCAGAAAGAACCTGGCTTGGGTTCTTTCTGAATGAAACTTATTATTTTCAAGACTCCCAATAGCATTGCTGATAGGAAATTTAGGTTATTTCTGCGCAAAAGATGTATCCACCTTCAAATTGCACAGTACCATCCAAAACACATTTTTTGATATTTTGTCACTAAGGTGGTTTCTAAAATAAACGATTCAATCAATGATTACTCAACCAATATCATAAATAAAAGTCCTTCTACCCAGCGATGAAAGAATTCAATTAAAATATGTTACTGCATTTAGAAGGGAATGAAAGTTCTACACTCTCGTAATTTAATAAAAAATATGCGTTAGTTACACACCGAAAAAATCTTTACTTTAAATGCGAACACATAATTTCATTTAAGTTAGACTCCATATGTATACAGTGTAGTAATAAAAAATTCTTAACGATTAATCATAATTGTTTCCCAATTTTCCTCTTACAACAAAAGCAGAAAAAAATCATCCTTCCCTGAAGAAATTTTTTGTAATTAAAATACACTTGAGCTGAATATCAATTAGCTGAAAAGCACTTTCATTCAGCCTCCATTTTTGTGTCATTCATATCACGACAACAGTCCTGAAATATCGCCACAGGATGCATGAATCTTCGTTGAAAAGAACTGAAACTTACAATGAGGGGACCGCCCAAAAATTCTCATTACTAAACCAATCTTAGCTTTAAAAAAAAAAATCACTAAACAACAATCTCTTAAAACTCAGTTAGATTGAGGACAGTGATTCACAAACAAAATCAACAGTTTTGGTGCATACTTTCGTCAAAATAAAAACATAAAAGCAACAGTCCCTGAAAATTCCATCTAGATCGAGGACAATAGTCCCGAAAACTCTCCTTTAGAAAAAGACAAAAAACTTCATTGAAAGTCCAGAATACGGCAATTGGTCTCGGTAAACTCTGATAGAGTGAGGCTAATAGTTCTCTAACAACGTCAGCAATAGCTTTAAAATCTGAATAGTGAAAACGGTTCCAAAAAACCACATTAAGAACAAAAAAAAATTTTGAAATTACATCAAAAGTATATCTTAAGGGAAGTCGGGGGGGGGGGATACAAATTTCCTTCTGCCTATGGATAATAATTCCTGAAGTTCCCTATTAGAAAAATGACTCGTTCCTTAAAATTCACATCAGTTTAGGGGTGAATATCAGGAAAAGTGCTAATTCAAGTCACAAATGAATTTCTCAAGTACTTCCAAATAAAACCCAAAAATTTTTCTTTTCCCATACAGTAAACTGCGTCGCACACACAATCCATGACAAAATTTTCAGGTTTTACTTTTATTTGTGACAATAGAACTCTTTATTGCCTCAATGTCATGTCGGCAGCGCGTCACACATTCGAATCGCAAAGTTCAAAATAATCCTGTGGATTATAAAACATCGCAGCAGAAAAGAATACAAAAGGAAATAACGTGAGTAGTAGGAGCCGTAATATGACCGGCAGAAGGAGGGAAACAACTCAACAGTGGGCGTGGTCGCTCCGCCGCCATCTTGGATGTTTTCTCCTAACCTTGTACGGGGTTCCGACGCATCTTGGATATTCTCGTAGCCTTATACGAGGGTTCCGACGCCATTTCGAATCTTGATTATCTTATTTTTAATTAATTAATTAATTGAGCCGCCATTTTGAATGGTCACGTGATTTCTTATAACCTGGCACGAGGGTTCCGATGGTCCGCCATCTTGGATTTCTTATTTTTAATTGAGTATTTAATTGATTGAGCAGCCATCTTGGATGATCACGTGATTTCTCCGCCATCTTGTATTGACGCGTTAATTCATGTCTGATCTTGACTTACTTAATTATTCATTTAATTCGTTTAATTAGTTTATTTAATTTATTCTTACTGAAATAATATTTGCGAAAGTAATATTCTAAAATGCTGTTCCCATGCATGGGGTTTGAACCCCGAACCTTTCGCTCCGAACGCGAGTTCTCTAACCACTAGACCGTACTAGGCAGTTACTAAAGATGGATAATAAAGCATTAAAAAGATAACTTATACCTCGTGACATTATCTGTTGGTCACTATGAGCATTATTTTGAAAGCTGTGGAATCATGAAAATGTGAGTTTGCTAAAATAAAAAAAGTGGCGCCATCTATCAGAGAATAGAAAAATAAAATTTGTTCGGTTTCTTTCGTTTTACTTGGAAAAAACTGGCGCCATCTGTGGGAGGTTATTTGAATAAAGTATTGGAATAAATTGCTTGAATTTTATTAAAGTGTAGAAAGCTGCTTGATAGAAAGAAATAGTGGCGCCATCTAGTGGATGACGATTTATTCCCAGATGGAAGTTTATTTATTTGAATAAATAATGTTTGGTGGGATTCGAACTTGCAATCTAAGAGTTACAAAAAGGAACCTAGATGATTGGCGCGCTTTACCAATCATGCTATGGCGACTTCGTGAGCTTTCTGTTATTTATGAAACACTTGAATGTGACTCTCTAAGATAACGTTTTATTGAAATAGGGTGTAGGGGGACTTGTTCTTACATGTTTTGGAGGAACATTGTGAATGAATAATGTACCAGGTTTAGAAAGTACAGCTCCTAACATCAACGAAAAAAATTATACAATTAATTTTCAAAATTTGATACATTTATTGCAATATTCGTAGTTTTTCAAAAAATATTTCTTGTTATTATAAAATTTTTGTAGTTATGATTTTAACTATTAATTGAGATCTACTGATGTTCACTGCCCTCCTTATTTTGTTTATATTAAGCATGTTTTGATTTTGAAATGTTCAATGCAGTTAGTCAAGTGCACGTGGGGCAAAGTGAAACATTTAATTTCGTTTGCCCATGCATTTATTTACTAAATCACGTACGTGTTTCTTCTTTTATTAATTTATTCACATTCTTTTACTTATTGATTCATCTATTTTTATTAATTCATTCATTTATTTTGTTATTTATTTTTTATTTTATTTACTCATTTCTTTTCCTCGTTTATTAATTAATTCATTCATTCGTGTATTCATTTATTTTTTCATTAATAATGCATTTATTTGTTTATTTACGTATTCATTCGGTAAAAAGTACTGTAACTCGTCTAATAGAAAATACGTCATTGAAAAAATATTGTATTTTTCACTTCGACCCATGGTTTTTCTGAGGTGAAAAAATTTTCACCTTTTTTTCAAAATGCAAAATAACTGCCATAAATGAAAAAAAAAAAAAAAACGTTTCTACGACAGTTGTATTGCAAAAATACACAGTTCCTTCTTTATGTGTTTATGTGTGTACTTCTTTATGATGTTTTTATTCATTACTGTCATGACGGCTTTTCAGGAAACGTAATATATTATACTAATAGTAAGAAGGCATATTGCTGTACTAAAACACAACTCATAAAATTTTTTGTATGTTCTTTCAAGACAATGCTGTGTATCTTGCAACATATATAAACATAGTTGTTTAAATGGATTCTACTCGTTAACCAGATTCGTTGATTCGGTGCTTGCTATAGATTTCTCAAACTTGAACTCAAAGTACGTTTCAACTCCTTGAGAAAAGAGTCATCCCTCACAAAATCATAAATATTCCTTATAAAATGTTTGAACTCACACATAATCATGAATGCACACACATTCGCAAACACAAACACATTGGCAGCACACAGACACATTGACACACAGAAACACGCTGGCACAAACACACACGGGCAAAAAACATAAACACTCGGATATGCACACACTTACACACACGAACACGTACAAACAACCATGCTTTATTTTTTGCAAAGAGTTCTTTATTTTAATCAAACCACATCTTGATTTACACGTTTAGGGTCATTTTTATCATAATTTTTGTAAATTATTAAGGAGCACATTATGTCATTTACTTTTTCCAAACTTAACAGTTTTCAAAGGTAAGTATTTTCTACATATTTAACATAACACTTATCTATATTTAAGTTTAAAAACTACTTTTTTTCCATTCATAACCATTTTAAGCACATTTTTTAAAAAATGTTTTCTACTACTGCGTTTTACATTTTCAAAGGATTATAATTATTTCTTAGTAACTTAGTTACTTTTCCATGATTATATACATTATCATTTCCCCTTTCAATGCAATATTTTTTTCTTTTACTGTATTCTCAAGCATTTAGATATTTCCATCGAATTATAGGAATTTAATACAATTTATTTACGCAATTTTATGCCACTCATTTAACGTGTTATTTTTCGTTTACAAGTATTTCAACCTTTGTGCAATCTCATTTAAAATTTCATCAAAGCATCCATTATAGCACTGACGTTTTCTTAGAACATTGTCAAACTTCATCCCCGTATACATAATTATGAAACGAACATTTTAAAAATAAATACGAATACAACCTTGCATCAATTGGACTTACGAGATATTCAACATATATTTTATATACAAACCCTTAATCAACCACCCTTACATATTCGAAGAATTATATTTTTAACTTAGGACTTTTCAATATATATATGATGTCAAAGTTTGTTCGATTTTGCATCACGACAACAGTTTATCTTAAAAAAGTACATACCGATATATGCTATTAATATTTTGGACGTAGAAAAAACCCAACGATTGTTTTCACATATGGATACGTTTAATGTCTTAACGAGAGTTTTAATCATTTAGGAAAGCATTATTTTCAGGAACTTAAGACTTTTTAGATATACATACACATTGACGCTGCAAGGAATACTATCTCCAACTTTAATATTTAACACATTATCAAAAGAAATTTAACAGTCATTGTCGCTATAAATTCCTTTTTTGTGACATTAATTTTAAGACTTAGCAAACGTTCAACCAGTAGTTTTATACTTGCATCATGCATGGTTGGGCATTTAGCAAGCAAAATGGTATTTTTTTTTTGCCGGAACAGTGACAAAAACCTGGTAAAAACAATAAATAAACTGGCAAAAACTAGGAAATTAGATTCGAATTCAAAAAAACATACCAAAAATAATGTAATTCTGTACATAATACAATTGAGACTAAATCAGAATATTAACAATTAATCGTTAACTTGATAATTTACTTTTTTTTCTGATAATTCTTGAATAAAAGCTCTTACATAGATTGGGAATAATGTTAATTTTTCAATCCTTTTTTTTTCTGTTATGAAAACATGGAAAAAGAAGATACATTCTGGTGTAGAAAATTTAATTGGCTTTGATGAGAGTCAACCATTTTATGAAATTATTTCAGTTATTAACATTACTTAAAGTTTAATATGAGAATAACAGTTCAACTAGGAGCAATATACAGACTCGTTTTTCATAATACATACTAATTATAGTTTGTTTCTATTCAAATTTCTATTGTTCTGATAGCATAGCAAATCTGGCATTACTTCTCTGTTGAAAATTAACAGCAATATTAGAATTTGTTCTTAGTTAAGCAATAATCCAGCCAGAATCGACTTTCTACGTGGGAAAGTCATAAAAGTCGTCACATGTTTATAAAACACTGTATTAATATTGCTAATTTGTGTCAAATCAAAGGGTTCTGAGGTTAACATAATCCTCCTTCGCTATGCTCCTGGTTATGAGCGCTGCTCAATAGTCAAATCATAGCCTTTAAATTAAATCCAAAAAAGTTATTTTATCGTCATTTACCCCCTTTCTTCTACATTCATATTTATAGTATTCATCTAAAAAGCATTTTGCTAAGAGAGTACAAACCACAAACTTAACATTAAGATTCCTGCTTCAAAGATGCATTGAAAAATTAAAAAATACTTTGAAGTTAAAATTAGTAAAAATTCACTAATTTCCCAAAAAAAATAAAGTGAGCGATTTTTTGCCACCTTTGGCAAAAAATGGCAAAAACATATTTTTAACGGGGACGGTTTTTACTAGTTTTTTCCACCTTCGGCAAAAATGTGCCAACCCTAGTATCATGTAACCATAAATACGAGTTTTCACACATTACGGCTTAGGTTCAACTATTGTTTTATTCGATCATCTTATCTATTATGCTTGCTTACAATATTGATTAACACTACAGAATTGTACAGACATTCAGAAAATATTTCCAGTTAACGTACTGAGCTGAAGCAACCACTATTTTTTGTCATTGAAATATAAACGTTCCGTTGTTAAACAGGTTTAAGTAAAAAATTTTGTCACGATTAAAAGAAACTAATTTTAAAAGAAAACCTGAAACAATTGTCAAAATTTTTTAAAAAAAAGAAGAATTGAAAAGGAACACTCATTGAATAATTCGCAGTTTCATGCAATACTTACGAGAAAATCTAACAAACCTTCTCTAAAATTGAGAAAAACAACATCAGTCAAATGGTGAAGTAAAAAATTCTTAGAGTTTTAATAACTTCTAATCGCACTTTAAAATGCAAAAAATACACACACTACTACATGGTCGCATTCTTTGAATGACAGAAAATAAAAATCGAAACAGAAAAAAAATATTATTTTAGCAATCTTCAGGACGAAAAAAAAAACTTTTGCAAACTTCAAAGATGAAAAACTTGCTCATTTCGGGACATAAAAACTAGTAAACTTGAAATTCTTGAAAATTTTAAAATATTAAACGGAAAATTTAGAGGGGTAAAAATATTTTGAAAACTAAAAATATAAAAACTTACAAATTTTCAAAAACAGAAAAAACAATTGCGAACTTGAAAATGTTTCAACAGAAAAGAGCTGGGAAAACAACAATAAAAAAAGAAAGAAATGTGCATAACTTTGTAATAAAAAAACTTGAAAACTACTCACAGAAAAACATATTCCCCCATAAACTTTGAAATTCAGAATAAACTTTTACAAAAACCTTTAGCTGCGAAACAGAAAAAGTATCGATTTGATAATTTCAAACCAGAAAAAAACTTGTAAACCTTGAAGTAGGAAAAATTTAACATACTGGGAGAAAAAAAAATGAAACAGGAATGCTGAAATTTTAAAACAAAAAAACTCACTACATCCAGGGGAAAAAAACTTTCCGAAATTTCGAAATTTTTTGAAACAAAAAAAAAAACTTAAGAAAAAAACAATAAAAACGGAAAAAACGCGCTTCTTCCCAACCCTGGTTTACAGTAACGGAACAAAAGTAAAATTTAAAAGATTTGCACATATTTTGTTAAAAGATTTAATTAATCATGAGATAACTTACCTAATACATCCATTTTTAACATATTTTCTCTTTATTCAATGCGTTTAACAGCAAAGTTTATTTATTTTCTGAAAATATTGTAATAATTTAAAACCTTGAATAAAAAGACAAGTCCTGAAGTCTTTTCAAATTCTGATATATTCCTTATTTTTGACAGCACAAATTCAAAATAACTAGTCTTTTAACATTTATACAAATCGGAAATATAAGCTTTTAGAAAATAATTTTGGGGATATATTTGAAGACTTAATGTTGAAGAAGTTAATGTTTAAAGATTTAATGTTTCTTTGTTTAGAAGCTTGTGAACTTTCTATTCGGTATTTAATGTTACAAGTTCGTTAGACTTTCTGTTAAGAAGTGAACAACGTGCAAATTTAAGTTTGAATGTATGCATATGAGTGTTCAAGTTAAATATTGAAGTTTATAAGTAATAATATAAATATGACTTTTTCATTTTGTTAAAATTTAATGACGTTTGCGACGTTTTCTATGACTGAAAAAATAAGGTAAAATTCACTAATTTTTTAGTACAAGTTTATGTAATCGTGTAATTGAATAAGTACTATGTAAGTAAGACATAGGTTGGTTCAAGTTTTTATTATTCGTGGCATTAAAGGTTCGTTTATTTGGTAATAACGTGGACAAATATTCACGAATGAAAGATGTACGATGTTAACAGACTTATAAGATTTTGAACGTAAATTAAAAGTTTACAAAAAATTCATACTTCTCATTTGAATTGATATTTTTATATATGCATATATATATACCGTAAAGTCGGGTTACTTGGACCCACAAGGAGGTTACTTGAGCCCACAGTAAAATGATAAAATCTGGGTTTGGTACTAGCATTAGAGACTGGCAGAGTGCTTCTACCTAGAGGAGAAACGAGGAACTACGTGCAAGTCTTAACTAATAAGTACCAAACCTAGATTTTATCATTTTACTGTAATGGGCTCAAGTAACCCCTTAGGGTCCAAGTAACCCGACTTTACGGTATTTAAATATTTTAAATGTTCATGCTTTTTCCCAAGTTTTTGTTTTTATTTTATTTTTTATCCCTCTAAAGTTTTCGAATTTTGTATTTTCAAGTCTTTTTAAGTAAGTACGAAATCTTCAAGTTTTTACTTTTTAGTTCATGTTAATATACACTGAAGTGACAAAAGTCATGAGATACCTCTTAATATCGTGTCGGCCCTCCTTTTGCCCGGCGAAGTGCAACAACTCGACGTGGCATGGACTCAACAAGTCGTTGGAAGTCTTCTGCAGGAATATTGAGCCATGCTGTCTCGATAGACGTCCATAATTGTGAAAGCGTTGATGGGGCAGGATTTTGGGCACGAACAGACCTCTCGATGGTGTCCCATGAATGCTCAATGGGATTCATGTCGGGCGATCTAGGTGGCCAAATCATTCGTTGGAATTGTCCAGAATTTTCTTCAAACCAATTGCGAACAGTTGTGGCCCGGTGACATGGCGCATTGTCATCCATAAAAATCCCATCGTTGTTTGGGTACATGAAGTCCATGAATGGCTGCAAGTGATCTCCAAGTAGCTGCACATAAGCATTTCCAGTCAATGTTCGGTCCAGTCGCACTAGAGGACCAAGTCCATGCCATGAAAAAACAGCCCACACCATTACGGAGCCACCACCAGCTTGAACAGTGCCTTGCTGACAGTTTGGGTCCATGGCTTCGTGGGGTCTGCGCCACACTCGAACCCTACCATCGGCTCTTACCAGCTGAAATCGTGACTCATCGGACCAGGCCACGGTTTTCCATTCATCTAGGGACCAACCGATATGCTCACGTGCCCACGAGAGTCGCTGCAAGCGATGTCGTTCTGTCAGTAAAGGCACTCGAGTCGGTCTTCTGCTGGAATAGCCCAAGAAATCCAAATTTCTCCGCACAGTTCTAGCAGACACGTCCATTGTACGTCCCACATTGATTTCTACGGTGATTTGACGCAGTGTTGCTTGTCTGTTAGAATTTACGACTCTTTGCAGACGTCGCCGGTCTCGATCTTTAAGTGCAGGCGGTCGACCACTGCGCTGTCCATGGTGGGATGTTATGCCTGAAATTTCACTCTCGGCACACTCTTGACACAGTGGATCTGGGAATGTTGAATTCTCTAACGATTTCCGAAATGGCATGACCCATGCGTCTAGCTCCAACTAACATTCCGCGTTCAAAGTCTGTTAATTCACGTCGTGCGGTCATCATCACGTTAAAACCTCTTCACATGAATAACTTGAACAGAAATGAAAGCTCTGTAAAAGCACTGCGCATTTATACCCGTTCTATGCGATGCTACTGCCATCTGAAAATTTGCATATTGCTATCCCATGACTTTTGTCACTTCAGTGTACAAGAAAACACTTCATTTTACTTTTGTTCCGTTACTGTAAACCAGGGTTGGGAAGAAACGCGTTTTTTCCGTTTTTATTGTTTTTTTCTTAAGTTTTTTTTTTTTGGTTCAAAAAATTTCGAAATTTCGGAAAGTTTTTTTCCCCTTGGATGTAGTGAGTTTTTTTGTTTTAAAATTTCAGCATTCCTGTTTCATTTTTTTTTCTCCCAGTATGTTAAGTTTTTCCTACTTCAAGGTTTACAAGTTTTTTTCTGGTTTGAAATTATCAAATCGATACTTTTTCTGTTTCGCAGCTAAAGGTTTTTGTAAAAGTTTATTCTGAATTTCAAAGTTTATGGGGGAATATGTTTTTCTGTGAGTAGTTTTCAAGTTTTTTTATTACAAAGTTATGCACATTTCTTTCTTTTTTTATTGTTGTTTTCCCAGCTCTTTTCTGTTGAAACATTTTCAAGTTCGCAATTGTTTTTTCTGTTTTTGAAAATTTGTAAGTTTTTATATTTTTAGTTTTCAAAATATTTTTACCCCTCTAAATTTTCCGTTTAATATTTTAAAATTTTCAAGAATTTCAAGTTTACTAGTTTTTGTGTCCCGAAATGAGCAAGTTTTTCATCTTTGAAGTTTGCAAAGGTTTTTTTTTTTCGTCCTGAAGATTGCTAAAATAATATTTTTTTTCTGTTTCGATTTTTATTTTCTGTCATTCAAAGAATGCGACCATGTAGTAGTGTGTGTATTTTTTGCATTTTAAAGTGCGATTAGAAGTTATTAAAACTCTAAGAATTTTTTACTTCACCATTTGACTGATGTTGTTTTTCTCAATTTTAGAGAAGGTTTGTTAGATTTTCTCGTAAGTATTGCATGAAACTGCGAATTATTCAATGAGTGTTCCTTTTCAATTCTTCTTTTTTTTTTTTTAATTTTGACAATTGTTTCAGGTTTTCTTTTAAAATTAGTTGCTTTTAATCGTGACAAAATTTTTTACTTAAACCTGTTTAACAACAGAAGGTTTATATTTCAATGACAAAAAATAGTGGTTGCTTCCGCTCAGTACGTTAACTGGAAATATTTTCTGAATGTCTGTACAATTCTGTAGTGTTAATCAATATTGTAAGCAAGCATTATAGATAAGATGATCGAATAAAGCAATAGTTGAACCTAAGCCGTAATGTGTGAAAACTCGTATTTATGGTTACATGATACTAGGGTTGGCACATTTTTACCGAAGGTGGAAAAAACTAGTAAAAACCGTCCCCGTTAAAAATATGTTTTTGCCATTTTTTGCCAAAGGTGGCAAAAAATAGCTCACTTTATTTTTTTTGGGAAATTAGTGAATTTTTACTAATTTTAACTTGAAAGTATTTTTTTAATTTTTCAATGCATCTTTGAAGCAGGAATCTTAATGTTAAGTTTGTGGTTTGTACTCTCTTAGCAAAATGCTTTTTAGATGAATACTATAAATATGAATGTAGAAGAAAGGGGGTAAATGACGATAAAATAACTTTTTTGGATTTAATTTAAAGGCTATGATTTGACTATTGAGCAGCGCTCATAACCAGGAGCATAGCGAAGGAAGATTGGGTTAACCTCCCAGAACCCTTTGATTTGACACAAATTAGCAATATTAATACAGTGTTTTATAAACATGTGACGACTTTTATGACTCTCCCACGTAGAAAGTCGATTCTGGCTGGATTATTGCTTAACTAAGAACAAATTCTAATATTGCTGTTAATTTTCAACAGAGAAGTAATGCCAGATTTGCTATGCTATCAGAACAATAGAAATTTGAATAGAAGCAAACTATAATTACTAAGTACTGTGAAAAATGGGTTCAATATGAGAAGAATAGTTTCTAATACCAGTCTGTATATTGCTCTCGTTAAACTGTTAATCTCATATTAAACCTTAAGTAATGTTAATAACTGAAATAATTTCATAAAATGGTTGATTCTCATCAAATCCAATTGAATTTTCTACATCAAAATGTATCTTCTTTTTCCATGTTTTCATAACAGAAAAAAAGATTGAAAAATTAACAATATTCCCCAGTCTATTTAAGAGCTTTATTCAAGAATCATCAGAAAAAAAAGTAAATTATCAAGTTAACGATTAATTATTAAGGAAATTAATATTCTGATTTTACTCGCAATTGTATCATGTACAAAATTACATCATTTTTTGGTACGTTTTTTTGAATCCCAGTCAATTTTCCAAGTTTTTGCCTGTTTTTTCCATTTTTGCCCGTTTTTATCAGGTTTTTTTTTTTTTTTTTTCAGTTTTTGCTATTTTCCAGGCAAAAATACCATTTTGCCTGCTAAATGCCCCAACCCTGCATGATGCAAGAATAAAATTACTTGTTGAACGTTTGCTAAGTCTTAAAATTAATATCACAAAAAAGGAATTTATAGCGACAATGACTATTAAATATCTTTTGATAATGTGTTAAATATTAAAGTCGGAGATAGTATTCCTTGCAGCGTCAACGTGTATGTATATCTAAAAAGTCTAAGTTCCTGAAAATAACGCTTTCCTAAATGATTAAAACTCTCGTTAAGACATTGATCGTATCCATATGTGAAAACAATCGTTGGGTTTTTTCTACGTCCAAAATATTAATAGCGTATATCGGTATGTATTTTTTAAATATAAACTGTTGCCGTGATGCAAAATCGAACAAACTTTGATATCATATATATTGACAAGTCCTAAGTGAAAAAAATAATTCTTCGAATATGTAAGGGTGGTTGATTAAGGGTTTGTATATAAAATATTTGTTGAATATCTCGTTAGTCCAATACATGCATGGTTGTATTTGTATTTATTTTAAAAATATTCGTTTCATAATTATGTATACGGGAATGAAGTTTGAAAATGTTCTAAGAAAAAGTTAGTGCTATAATGGATGCTTTGATAAAATTTTAAATGAGATTGCACAAAGGTTGAAATACTTGTAAACGAAAAACAAAACGTTAAATGAGTGGCATAAAATTGTGTAAATACACTGAAGTGACAAAAGTCATGGGATACCTCTTAATATCGTGTCGGCCCTCCTTTTGCCCGGCGAAGTGCAACAACTCGACGTGGCATGGACTCAACAAGTCGTTGGAAGTCTTCTGCAGGAATATTGAGCCATGCTGTCTCGATAGACGTCCATAATTGTGAAAGCGTTGATGGGGCAGGATTTTGGGCACGAACAGACCTCTCGATGGTGTCCCATAAATGCTCAATGGGATTCATGTCGGGCGATCTACGTGGCCAAATCATTCGTTGGAATTGTCCAGAATTTTCTTCAAACCAATTGCGAACAGTTGTGGCCCGGTGACATGGCGCATTGTCATCCATAAAAATCCCATCGTTGTTTGGGTACATGAAGTCCATGAATGGCTGCAAGTGATCTCCAAGTAGCTGCACATAAGCATTTCCAGTCAATGTTCGGTCCAGTCGCACTAGAGGACCAAGTCCATGCCATGAAAAAACAGCCCACACCATTACGGAGCCACCACCAGCTTGAACAGTGCCTTGCTGACAGTTTGGGTCCATGGCTTCGTGGGGTCTGCGCCACACTCGAACCCTACCATCGGCTCTTACCAGCTGAAATCGTGACTCATCGGACCAGGCCACGGTTTTCCATTCATCTAGGGACCAACCGATATGCTCACGTGCCCACGAGAGTCGCTGCAAGCGATGTCGTTCTGTCAGTAAAGGCACTCGAGTCGGTCTTCTGCTGGAATAGCCCAAGAAATCCAAATTTCTCCGCACAGTTCTAGCAGACACGTCCATTGTACGTCCCACATTGATTTCTACGGTGATTTGACGCAGTGTTGCTTGTCTGTTAGAATTTACGACTCTTTGCAGACGTCGCCGGTCTCGATCTTTAAGTGCAGGCGGTCGACCACTGCGCTGTCCATGGTGGGATGTTATGCCTGAAATTTCATACTCTCGGCACACTCTTGACACAGTGGATCTGGGAATGTTGAATTCTCTAACGATTTCCGAAATGGCATGACCCATGCGTCTAGCTCCAACTAACATTCCGCGTTCAAAGTCTGTTAATTCACGTCGTGCGGTCATCATCACGTTAAAACCTCTTCACATGAATAACTTGAACAGAAATGAAAGCTCTGTAAAAGCACTGCGCATTTATACCTGTTCTATGCGATGCTAATGCCATCTGAAAATTTGCATATTGCTATCCCATGACTTTTGTCACTTCAGTGTATATTGTATTAAATATTTTCTTTGTCCTATTATTCGATGAAAATATCTAAATGCTTGAGAATACAGTAAAAGAAAAAAATATTGCATTGAAAAAGGAAATTATAATGTATATAATCATTGAAAAAGTAACTAAATTACTAAGAAATAATTATAATTCTTTGAAAATGTAAAACGCAGTAGTGGAAAGCATTTTTAAAAAAATGTGCTTAAAATGATAATGAATGGAAAAAAATAGTCTTTAAATTTAAATATAGATAAGTTATGTTAAATATGTAGAAAATACTTACATTTTAAAACTGTTAAGTTTTGGAAAAAGTAAAGGACTTAATGTGCTCCTTAATAATTTGCGAAAATTATGATAAAAATTACCCTAAACGTGTAAATCAAAATGGGGTTTGATTAAAATGAATAACTCTTTTTTGCAAAAAATAAAGCATTATTGTTCGCGCGTGTTCGTGTGTGTAAGTGTGTGCATATCCGGGTGTTTATGCTTTTTGCCCGTGTGTGTGTGTGAGCGTGTTTCTGTGTGTCAATGCGTCTCTGTGTGGTGCCAGTGTATTTGTGTTCGCGAATGTGTGTGCATTTAAGATTATGTGTGCGTGTGTAAACATTTTATAAAGAATATTTATGTTTTTGTGAGGGATGACTCTTTTCTTAAGGGGAAAACGTACTTCAAGTTCAAGTTTGAGAAATCTATAACAAGCACTGAATCAACGAATCTTGTTAACGAGTAGAATCCATTTAATCAACTGTGTTTATACATGTTGCAGGATACACAGCATTGTCTTGAAAGAACACCAAAAAATTTTTATGTTTTAGTACACCAATATGCCTTCTTACTATTAGTATAATATATTATGCTTCCTGCAAGCCGTCATGACAGTAATGAATAAAAACATCCCCGCTAAATTGATTTGAATCGTAAACATTATGCATATAGGGGAATGTTAGCCAAAGTGAAATAGTTAACACATTTGATTCAAAGTGATCAAGTTGGAAATTTGTTCTGAAAATCAGTGTACATAAAGAAGGAACTGCGTATTTTTGTAATACAACTGTCGTAGAAACGTTTATTTATTTATTTTATTTTTTTTCAATTTTGGCAGTTATTTTGCATCTTGAAAAAAAGGTGAAAATTTTTCACCTCAGAAAAAACCATGGGTCAAAGTGAAAAATACAATATTTTTGCAATGACGTATTTTCTATTAGACGAGTTACAGTACTTTTTATCAAATGAATACGTAAATAAACAAATAAATGAGTTATTAATGAAAAAATAAATGCTTACACAAATGAATGAATTAATTAATATACGAGGAAAAGAAATGAGTAAATAAAATGAATAACAAAATAAATGAATGAAATTATAAAAATAGATGCATTAATAAGTAAGAGTGTGAATAAATTAATAAAAGAAGAAACACGTACGTGATTTAGTAAATGAATGCATGGGCAAACGAAATTAAATATTTCACTTTGCCCAACGTGCACTTGACTAATTGCATTGAACATTTAAAATCAAAACATGCTTAATACAAACAAAATAAAGACTGCAGTGAACATCAGTAGATCTCAATTAATAGTTAAAATCATAACTACAAAAATTTTATTATATTATAATAACAAGAAATATTTTTGAAAAGCTACGAATATTACAATAAATGTATCAAGTTTTGAAAATTAATTGTATAAATTTTTTCGTTGATGTTTGGAGCTGTATTTTATAAACCTGGTACATTATTCATTAACAATGTTCCTCCAAAACATGTAAGAACAACTCCCTCTACACCCTATTTCAATAAAACGTTATCTTAGAGAGTCACATTCAAGTGTTTCATAAATAACAGAAAGCTCACGAAGTCGCCATAGCATGATTGGTAAAGCGCGCCAATCAGCTAGGTTCCTTTTTGTAACTCTAAGATTGCAAGTTCGAATCCCACCAAACATTACTTTGTTCAAATAAATAAATTTTCCATCTGGGAATAAATCGTCATCCACTAGATGGCGCCATTATTTCTTTCTGGCAAGCAGTTTTCTTCACTTTAATAAAATTCAAACAGGTTATTCCAATCATTTATTCAAAATAACCTCCCATAGGTGGCGTCACCGTTTTTTACAACTAAAACGGTAAAACCGAATAAATCTTATGTGTTTTTCTACCCTCCGATAGATGGCGCCACTATTTTTTATTTTAGCAAACTCACACTTTTATGATTCCACAGCTCTCTATAATGCTCCCAGTGACCAACAGATGACGTCACGAGCTATAAGTTATCTTTTTAATGCTTTATTATAAGTCCTAAGTAACTGCCTAGTCCGGTCTAGTGGTTAGAGTACTCGCGTTCGGAGCGAAAGGTCTCGGGTTCAAATCCCAGGCATGGGAACAGCATTTTAGAATATTACCCTTGCAAATATTATTTCAGTAAGAATAAATTAAATAAAGTAATTAAACGAATAATTAAGTAAATCAAGATCAGACATGAATTAATGCGTCAATGCAAGATGGCGGAGAAATCACGTGATCATCCAAGATGGCGGCTCAATCAATTAAAAATAAGAAATCCAAGATGGCGGACGTCTCAGAACCCTCGTGCAAGGTTATAAGAAATTACCTGACCATTCAAAATGGCGGCTCAATTAATTAATTAATTAAAAATAAGATAATCAAGATTCGAAATGGCGTCGGAACCCTCGTATAAGGCTACGAGAATATCCAAGATGGCGTCGGAACCCCCGTACAAGGTTAGGAGAAAACATCCAAGATGGCGGCGGAGCGACCACGCCCACTGTTGAGTTGTTTCCCTCCTTCTGCCGGTCATATTACGGCTCCTACTACTAATGGATATTGGTGGCTAAGGTGCGGCTTAGACACAGATGAAGAAAATCAAGCTGTTGCAACCTCATGGACCCTCAAATTCTATCTACTATCCAGACTTTTTTGAGGCTTGTTGATTTCACATGGAATGACCCCATAGTGTTACAGACTTCATTGCCACCCATGGCAGGGCTTCTTCCCAGAACCATTAAGGATCGTCTTTTTTTTTTTTTCAAAGGAAATAAGTGTTTAAAATTTCGGGGGGGGGGGGGTAGCCCTCCAAAACCCCATTATCACCGAAATTTGTCTAAAATTGCGTTTTTGGAACTTCAATTTCGAAAAAAAATCACTTGGAAGAATTCCTGGGATCCTATCATTTTCTTTCATATCATTGAAAATGGTCTGCAATCGTATTTTACCGACTGAGGAAAAGATCGAACATATCCTCTCCTCTATTATCACCAAGATAGTCTAGAATGAAGTTTTTAATAATATTAATAATTTTTTAAGTAATATTTCTTAAGACTACAGCACAATGGGGGAGTTTGCGAAATTTCAAAAGTATTTTTTTCTGAAAGAGCATACTTCAAAACACAGGAATCGATCTTTTTTTTATTTTTTGACACAGTTATATATTTTTTATGAATTATTTTAACCGATGCGCATATGCTATTCCGAAAAAAAAAACATCTGCGCATGACGTCAGTGGTGCACGTAAGCGCGAAATCTAATTGGTTGTAGTGAGATGACGAAGGTCGTGACGTCACCGATTCCTGCGATTGGACAACTCAAGTCAAGCAAAATGGTGTTATTATTGGAAAGAGAGCTGTTATTTGCACCATTGACGTCACAAAAACCATGCCCCGTTTTCAAGGTAGGGTATTTAAAAAAATTAATAAAAAATAAACTGTTGGGAAAATTAAAGTTTTCCGGGCCCATGTTATTTTTTTATATCATTCTACCAATTTCAGTAACAAAAAGTAGTACTTTTGACTGAAGGAAACTCCCCCATTCTAGTGTCAGAGGTTATTACTCTTTAAAACGCAGTCCGGTTTTTTGAATTTCGGAAGTCGCATTTTCAAGTTTATACTATATGTCTATATATATAAAGGTGATGGTGTTCGTTTGTTTGTAACCAGACGTTTGTTTGCTGGCCAGAAGCCCCCACAGCACCTACAGACCTGAAACCTGGCGCAAAAATTCGAACGTATCCCAGTAAAATGCATCTCGAAATCCAAATTTTAAATTTCGAATTAGTTATTTTTAAATGAATTAATTAGTCTCACTTTTAGTGTATCCGCCATAATTAAGGGGGAAAACTTTCCCCCACCCCAAAACAATATATATCGCTGGAAAGGGGTTTTTTCTGAAAAAGAAAAGTTTTAGCACGTTTCTATCCGTTAATTAGAACAGGAGATATTAATTACTCAAATTTAGTCAATTTTCAAGGCTTAACTATGTACGCAATACTGAAACACTAGGTCCATTTTCCAGATCAGCTGCTCTTTTGTCCCTGAAGTTACTTTGTGGTTTAAATTAGCGTATAAATGTAAGCCTTGAAAATTGATTTAAACTTTAACATGACTTTTTAGTGGAATTTAAAAGGTTGTGGAGCGCATTTAACTAAAGGATATAATAATTTTACTTCAGAGGGTTGGAGTGAATTTAAATTCATTCAGTTGACTTCCTCAAAATTCGGTGTTTTACCGAAAATGTCAGAATGGAACTATTATTGTTAAAAATTTAGTGATGGCTATTCAGTTACTCTTCGTATTTGGCGTCGTACAGTTTGACAACAATCGGGAAATTTACCAAACCTCCCAGCCAGTGAAACACTACTTTCTCCTAATCAAAGAAAAAGAAAACGCTCTGGGAAGGGACAGTAGTTGTTTGCAGTCTAAAGAGTATTTTATTGCATGTTTAAAATATGCATTTAATGCCTCCATCACTAAATTTTTAATAGTTCCATTCTGACATTTTCGGTGATACCGCTATGCGGTTACTATTCGTATTTGATGTCGTAAAGTTTGGCATCAATCGGGAAATTTACCAAACCTCCTAGCCAGTGAGAACTTGCTTATTTGAGGGTCACTGTTAGATAGTAATCACTTCAAAGAGATGATGCGAAAGACTTCTTGCCTTTTAATGTTCACATTAAAATCATGGAAGAATGGTTGTGGCTGAGCTACCTGACACAATCGGTTCCCTATGTTAATAAATTTAGATTTGGCGACCAATTTTACATTGAAATTACAGTTAAATCGGAGAATTATATTAAATTTCAAGTGCGAAATTGCTGTGGTCGTTGAGAGTTTTCGAAAATCTTGGCACTGCAGTTGTGTCAAAAGTTCCATTGAAACGCAAAAATTTCGGTAAAAATAAGTTCATCACACACACACACACACACGAAAAGAAGAAAAAAGTCTTTAAAACTAAAATAATCCTCTCATTGAACACTACAAACTGTGAAATGGCATTAAAAGTGCAATCTATATACATAAAGATGACGGTGTTTGTTTGTTTGTTTGTTTGTTTGTAACCGCTGGCCAGAACTCCCCACAGCACCTACAGACCTGAAAGTTGGCACAAAAATTCGAACGCATCCATGTGTAATGCATTTCGAAAGCCAAATTCTAAATTTCGAATTAGTTATTTTTAAATTAATTAATTAGTTTCATTTTTGGTGTATCCGCCATAATTGAGGAGGCTAAAACCTTCCCCCACCCCATAACATTATACATCACTGAAAAGGTTTTTTTTTTTTTTCTGAAAAAGAAAAGCTTTACACTTTTCTCTATGTTTATTAGAACAGTAGATATTAATTACTCAAATTTAGTCAATTTTCAAGGCTTATCTCTATACGTAAAACGGAAGTACGAAATCCAGTTTTCAAACTGCTCCTTTTTCAGTGGTTTAAATTTGCGTATAGAGTTAAGCCTTGAAAATTGAATAAATCTCCTCTTACTTACTTAACTTAATGTTTTTTTGATTTATTTGGCGTATTATGATTTTAACTTCAACATAACTTTTAGTGGAGTTTAAAAGGTCGTGGAGCATATTTGAATTCAGAGGGTTGGAGTAAATTAAAATTTATTCAGTTGACTTTCTTTACATTTTTTGCACGGGCATCGCCGTGCGGGTACTGCTATTATATATATATATATATATATATATATATATATATATATATATACATGCATGCAAAGTGCGGAAAAAGGAGTTACCCCCCCTGAAATTAACGACTAGTAACGCCACTGGGTATACGGCGCCATTGAGGGTTTGTGTCCACCGCCCTCCGGAGCACCCCAGTCCATCCCTGAAAATGACTGACCATGCTCCCGCCTCGCTGTCACGGACGCTTGTCGTATATCGTCCACGCTGTTAAAAAAACGCTGCATTTTCAAGAAGTTCTTTACTGCTTTCTGCATATAGAATTTCCGTTATCGCTTCAGAGCGTATTTTTTCTTTAAAAAACGGAGGAAACGGAATTTTTCCGTTTTAGTGGTTGGTGCGTGCAAAAAAATAAAGCTGAAATTTCATGCAACTATATTCCGTTACAGCAGTGGCGTACTCAGGGGGTGGGCTGATAGGGCTGCAGCCCCCTCCGAAATTTTCAAAGCGAATTTTTTGCATTTAGGCTTTCATATTTGTTTTCTACCATTTCTTTTTAAAGTTGCAACGTCAGAAAGAGTTTGCAGATCAAATAATTAAGTACAAGATAAAATTAAAAGAAAATAAGATAAATGAATTTTTTATCACGTTTTGACTCTTCTACTTTACTGTATGTCACGTTCATAATTATTTTACGTAATTCAATTTGCTCATTTTTATTGCAAATATATGTTTTAGAAACACCGATTAATGCTGGCTCATTCATATAGCTATTTTTATTATATTTAAAAAAGATGGTTGAACTCCAGTATAGGAACAATAGTAAAATTAATCGAAAAATTAACGATATTAAAGCCCAAATTTTCCAAAATATTGCAAGCTTGTGATTCAAGAACATCTCCGTCAGAAAAGAAAAAATTTCAAACTTTATTTTTATCATTTTCTGTTTTCATCAAAAAGATTATACTTTTTTATAGCAATTATAACGAGTAAAAATATAATAATGATGTATTTGTATCACATTAAATTAGCATTAATATCACAAATTCGAAACATTTACTTTCCTTAACTACATTTTATGAGATGCCCCCCCCCCCCCGTCTCTAAAAGTCTCGGCTCAGCCCCCCCCTGAAACGATTTGTCTGCGTACGCCACTGCGTTACAGCCATTACTTTGCTATCTGAAGATTCGCTATAATCGATCCTTCAATTTGCGGGCAGCATTGTTTCTTATGGGGGTGGAGGAGAGCGCATAGAATTAAATATCCCCATTTCGGCGGTCAACACGGGACGACGGTTAATTAAGCATGTTGACCGACGCGGTCACGTGGCCCTCGGGGCGTTCGTTTGCTCTGCTAATGGGGACGGGCGCCCCGCACGCGCACTCATCGAACTCGTCGATGACGTCATCGAGTCGAGTCGCGAACGAACCTCAGACTAGGGGGTCTAGTCTCTGCCCAATACGGAAAACTTCTCCGCATTCAAAACCAACCCGTGACGTCATTTTAACGTATGTAGCGAGACCCGCTAGTCTCTGCCCTTTTTTTCCGCACGCAAAATACGTACTCTAAAATGTAAACATACGGAAAATTTACGCCGTCTTCTTTCAGGCGGAAAATCATTTTGCGTACTTAAAATCCAAGATGGATGCCGCGTTTGCTGCGTTGGATTAACAACTAGAAGACGTTGAAAGATTAGAAACGATAGAAAGAAATGGTGTTTAAAGACCAATTCAATGCTTTCGAGCTTTCAGATCGCAGATTTGTTAAACTTTTCAGATTAACAAAAAATTTAGCAATTGATTGACCTCACGGAAGATATTAAAGATAGTTTTCCCGCCGGAAGACTACCAGCTCACTTGCGGGTAAGTACTTTTTTCATTATTTTGCAAACAAAACATCATTTTTAATGCTTTGCGTCCATTTATAGAGTAGTAGCAAATCTTGTTCGCGCCTTACGAAAACTGCTGTTTATTTTTTTCACACAGATTCCTTTTATTCAACCATATTAATATGGTTGAATCAACCAAAAAACGAAAGAAATCTCGACCTGGCCGTTTCGGATTTTCATGTAACTTTCGGGAATCCTACCCTTGAACAGTGCTGTATTTACGTATGGTCTTAATGGGCTATAGCCCAGAGCGGCATGTTTGGGGGGGGGGGGCGGCACTTTTTTCATGTAAAATGAAGAGTTTTTTTTTCTTTTTTTAGACAGCAGGGTGGATCGGCCGCGAGAATTACATCTATCAATTGAATTAAATACTGTTCTTTGTTAATAACGCTGTGTGGCCGGGCTTTGCACGGTTTACCTTGAAAATACATTTTATGTCAAGTAAATAATTTTTTTTTTACACTCTGAAATTCAACACCTCAAAGGGGGGGGGGGCAGTTTCAAAAGTCCAGGGCGGCCTCACGTCTATTTTTTTTATATTGAAAAATTTATTATTCATAATTAATCAGTAATTAATTTCTGAAATTCGTTAAAAAACATTTTTTTTTCTTGCTGGCAGTGTTGTAAAATATTATAACCCAAGTTCTATGAGAGGTACAGAGTTGCATATTAACTCATTTTAATAACAATTATATGCGCTTTAATTTGATATGTAACGACAATATTTCGAGGAAAGATTTTCTCACAAAATAAATAAATAAATGACACTGTCAATTAAAAATTTAGGCCCAAGGCCGACAATACTTTAGAGGCCCCCTTCTGTGCTCTGCCTTTTCAAGTCACCAAAAAAAAAAAATCTTTTTCGCAGTGGCGATATAAGGGGCCAGCCCCCTGGCCACCTTGTATCGCCACCGCGATCCCGCCCTTAATTATCCCCCCCCTTGTATTGCCACTGCGATACAAGGGGGGGGGATAATTAAATAATACTCTATAAATGGACGAAAAGCATTAAAAATGTTTTGTTTGCAAAATAATGAAGAAAGTATTTACCCATCCCCCCCCAAGCTCAATGGCGCGAATCCCCCCACCCCCCCCGCCCTCCAAAAAATTTCACAACCCTCTTGTGCTTTTTATTTTTTTCCTCTTTTTTATTTCTTTTTTCTAATATTATTTATTTATTTTTTAAATTATAACTATTAGTTTTTCATGTATTAACTTTTTAAAAGTACTAATTATGCGCAGAATATAATCGCTTTTTTTCTCTTCCACACATTTCAAGCACACCCACACACACACGAAAAAAAATAATAATTAAAATAAAAAAACTAAATAAATAATTTAAATAAATAAATCAGTTTTAAAAAATCCCCCCCCCCTAAAATTTTGTTGGCGCAGCTTGCGCCATAATCCTCTCTGTGGGCACCCCTGAGGGGGTGATTTTTGGGGATCATTGTATAGAGCTCTGCAAGGCCCTATGTAGTTGCACTGTATGCATTATGTCTAGCCCTGATACTGTTTTTTTACATCCATTTTAGCTCAAGATTTTTAAAGCTAATTCCCAAGAAAGAAATCTTTTTTTCTTTCCATAAAATGAACTAAATAAGAGAAGTGCTAATTAAGTATCAAAAGAGATTGTTTTTATTTTTCAATTAATGAATCATTATTTTTTTCTTAAAAATACATAATTCTTCAATGCTGTGCATCAGTTTTTAAAAAATTAGGGGCCCCTTAGGAAGATGAGGCCCCAGTCCCAGGCCCAGATGGCCTGTGCCATAATCAGGCCCTAGCAATTGTGTTAATTAGGGCTTGTAGTACTTGTTTTTAATTCCATATCCAGCACAAAAATATTTTAAATTAGATTCTGAAAAATATTATAGTGTTATACATATTCAGGAGCCCCGAAGGGAGGTCATGAGAGTTCTCCTCATTCGGCAAGCTCGAAATGACAAGTCGGCAAATTCAGGAACAGTATTACTTTTTTTGTGAAGCTGCAATATCTTCCTGTTTTTACATAATTTTGTTGTCTTTGAAAATAAGAAGACCTGATTTATAAAACTCAATTCGGCTGTTGTCAAATGACCATTATGCTTTAAATGATGATCTAGATAAATGGTGATAGATGCAATATTCTATGATATGTCATACAGTCAATACGCTTTAATATGTATATATGTTAACAACAATAATTTATAAATTATGAAATCAATTGTTTTGACTATTCAAAATACACTCCCGCTGTTATTTATCTAAATTACAATATTTGTCAATGATTTTTTTAGTGACACCCATTGTCTTTTCTCATAAGTAATATAGTATAAGGTCTGTGTGTATGCAAACAATGGAAAACAAAAGTGAAAGCGTTGTCTGCCGAGCACTGCCAAGTCAACGATTACGATACGTGCCGATTGAAACACTAATTTTCGATTGGCTGATTTGGATCGGAATAAAGGCGTGGCTTAATATTTTTCAGTACGTTCGTAAACACGCCGAATGTTAACGTACGTTCGGAATATTTGGGCAGAGACTACGCAGTTACCGCACGTACGGTTGTCAGCATGCGTTATTAGAGTTCGTTACGATGCGTGCGTACGTTGACGGCATGATTAACGTACGTAAATTTACGTATGGGCAGAGACTAGACCCCTAGAATCCTTATGCGATGCCTGCGAGGGTCGTTTGGAAAGTACAAAAACTACACATTGAGGTGAAATAAATTAATACTTTTGTGCTAAAAAATTAATCAAAAATGCGCGCGAAAACTGAAGTCACGTGTTTCGGCGTAACAACGAACGCTTTTTTCTAAAGAAAAAAATGTAAGCTTTGATAAATGGATGTCAGGCAAAGGCATCCGACAAAAGCCTGAAAAAATGTAAGCTTGTGGATGCAAAGACATCACACAGAAGCTTTTACAGGCTTTTACAATGAAGGTGTTCTTATTGAAAAACTCATCGTAAAAAAATTTCCTGAAATTTTGTAAAAGGTCTCGGCATCTGTACTGCCAGTCAGCCAAAAAACCCCGTTTTGCTATAAAACGTATTAGGTGCGAAGGACAAGAACGCTGAACTGAAAAGAAAAAGCCTACCTTCTCATTATTAGCCATACGACGTGCTAACTTCTATACCGAGCACTTCTCAGAGTACTACGAGAAGAAGGGGGGAAAGCCGAATTACAGTGAAACCCCTATTTCACGGTTTTCAAGGGATCGGGTGAAGAAACATAAAATACGGGAAATACGTAGAAAGCACCTGCTGGAAAACGCAAAAATTGCGGGGGAAACGCGGATTCGGGGGACGTGAAATCGGCAAGATCTTCCCTTCTGTTTGGAGGACCTCGGCCCACGGTGAGCTTCGTCTCGATTGTTGCCCGGCAAAGCATCCTGGCCTTGAGGTATGAGCATTCACCTTATTCTCCGGACAGAGGCGTATTTGGACGTGAGGTCGCCCTGGGCTTTTGAAACTGGCCGCCAACCCCCCTTGAGGTGTTGAATTTCAGAGTTGTAAAAAAAAAAAAAAAAAAACTTTTTTTTTACTTGACATAAAATGTATTTTTAAGGTAAACCATGCAAAGCCCGGCCACACAGCTAGTTAAACATGAAATTGGTTGTTTGTTAACAATCAGCCAATTGGAAAACATTCGTCTTTTGCGAATCTCAACTTTTACTACTACAAATCTGCTCTTACATTATTATAAATCAACATTTTTAGTACTTAATTACATTGAACTTCCTTTTGAAATTTAAACAGTTTTTGAAATAAATAATCTTCACATATTTGTTTCAAAAATAGTTTTAAAAATTTTAAAAACTTGTTTAGAGATTTAAATGAAAAAAAAAATGTTACTAGACCTTATGAACAACTTGCAATTGGAATAAAGTAAACGAATAACGAAATAACAATAATATTAAAACAATCTGTGCTAGTCCAATAGATGCAGCGACAGCGTTTGCACACTAAAGCCTTGGTTTCCTAGAACGCGACAATCGTCGCCGACGCCTGCCGCGACTGCACGCTGGAATCAGAACCAGTTTGATTGGAGCGTGCGTGAAGCGACGTCAATCTGCGGCTCAGGCGCATGCGCAGAAGAAGTCGGCGACCGTCGCCTCGCCAGTGATCGACGATTTCACTCCTAGGAAACCAGGGCTTTAATGGTGCGACATCGATGTCGATGTTTTCGAAACATTGTTAAAACATTGAACATTGTTAAAACAGTGATGTTTCTACGATCGATGTTATGGTGTTGATTCTTTTCTCTAACATCGAAAAAAATGTCTTCACTTTGCATGGAAAAAGTGCCGCCCCCCCCCAATCGTGCCGCCCTGGGCTATAGCCCATTAAGCCCAAACGTAAATACGGCACTGTCTCCGGACTTGGCTCTGATCAACTGCCCACATGTTTCGCCAATTGGGCATTTTTCTGAGGGGAAAACAGTCGAGGATGCTGCGATTTAGGGAGCTTTGGACTTTTTTTGAGCAAGGTGATACCTACTTCTGACAAAGTAGCATTTTTGTAATTAAAACTCGTTGAGAAATGTGTACTTTTGTCAACGAAGGTCCCCTTTTTTGGAAGAAAACTTTAGTTTTGACGGTTGTATTTCTTTATGTTCTGATTTCGGCCAATAATTATGGAACAACCTGATGATTCAGATCTGTATTTAAAAAATATGTATAACAGTTAAAAGGATCCCGAAATATTCGAAAACGTTTCTGAAAATTTCAGAGAGATTTCGGAAATACTCAGAGACCTTTTCGAGAATTTCAAAACCGCAGCTATCCGACACACTCAGAAACGTTTCTGAAAATAACATGAACCGCAGCTGCCCGATATAATCAGAAACGTTTCCGTAATTTCAGTGCAGTCAAAGCAAACGGGGGCGGGGATTACAATTATTACTCCATTTGTTTTTCTAAAATTGAAGTCAATTTTCGGTTTTCTTTGGCGATTTCAAATTGTCGGAGCTCCTCTCTGAAAATCTTCCGAAATTACAATTTTAAAAGCAATTTCAGACGATATTTGCTGATTGGGGATATAAAAGTATAATGAGAGTATATCGGGAGCTCCATCTGTTTTTTTTTTTTTTTTTTTTTCCCATGACTGAAGTACTAAAAACGCATTTTAGGATATCGCTAATGTTCTAAAGAGTCTTCAAAATTCATTAGCTTTCCCCGAACTGTACTTTGATACAGAGAGAGAACTTGAGCTAACTTGGAATTTTAAGGAATTGAAAGAGTAACAATGCAGTTTCGGCGGCATTAGGAAAAGGGAGCGTTCTCGAATTGCGGCCGTTTGGTTCAGTGAGGGGAAAAAGAACGCATAAGACGGATTTTTCAAAGCTGAAGTTCTAAAGATGCAATTTTCAATGAGTTTTCGTGATATTAAGGAGGAGCAGGGTAAAAGGTTCACCTATAGCAGGGGTGGGCAACCTTTTTAGGGAAAGTGCCAATATCTGGAGAAAACAGCTCAGCGTGCCACATTGTATTTTTCCAACAAACTGAAATTTTTTAAAAAGTTAAAAATAGATTTTAGGTTGACTGACTATGTAATTCTTACTCAAATGAAAAAAATTTCTCGTAAATCTGAGCAATATAAATCTAAATGATAATACAGATAAAACAAGTCCAAACTTAAGAGTTATCGTTAATAAACACTTTTATGAGTTCTGTCAGGGCTTATGCTTAGAAAAGAAACATCAAACATTCTATTCTAAAAATTAAACAGTCTACTTAATGTGGTTAATGAGTCTGTGTCTTTTTTTTACCAAGTCTTTAATTTTAAGATTAGTTCTTGAGAATCCTAAGAAGTTTAAGTGTTTTAAGGGCTATCAATTAATATTCAACGGTATTTAGATTTTCTGCATTCATAACAGAAACTGTTTGTTTAGAAGCGTATTTTGAACCAAATCTACAACAGCATCAGACGGCTAAAGTGTGTAAATGTGAAAAAATTTTGTTGGTACAAATTTCCAAATTTCTATATAAAGTGGATGAATTTCTGTTGAAGTAAGCTTTTATATTTAATTAATAATGCAAAAGGTCAATAATTCTAATTTGGGTTTCAGAAGGGTAACAAATAATGTCTTGCAGAGAAATAGACAAAGAATTTGGAAAGATCAGCATTTTTTTTCATGGTCCTGAAAATCATCAAACCTAACACTGAATGTATACTAAAATAGGTGTAAAATTTTCTCCATATATCATTGGAAAATTATTAAATTTGGGTTCATACTTTCTGTATTAAATTTAATGTTTTAGAATTAAATTTAATGTTAATTCTTTTTTCTCCAAAGTAGAGAGAAAGAAGCTGAAGTTTCATCATAAAAGGATGTAGATGGCCACGGCCTATACTGGTATAGTAAACTTATTTTGTAATATCTTCAATTTAAATTACTTAAACGCCGGATAATAAGCGATGACACAACTAAATTCATTTGCTATTCTCCATTCCTAAGTAGCAAGTCCTCATTGCTTTCCTTCCAAACATTTTAAAAAACACACTCCCTAAAATTCTAAAATCTAATGACTATTTTTCCTTTGGACAGCTATTGTACATTTCAATGAAGGAGTAACCTGACATGCTCTCCTCTTTCTCTTCGGAAAAGTCCCCAAAACATTCAGAGCTCTAATTCACAGTTTGTTAATACAGTGAACTCTACAGGGTCACCAGCAGAGAAAAAGTCTCATTTTTTGGCAAGGAGTTTGTGATAAATAATTCGATGATATTTTTGAAGTTTTTTTTCCAAATTATGTTCAAGTAATGTAACAAAAACGATTTGGATCTTCATTTGTGCAACCATACCGAATTTCGTCCAATCTGGTTTTTTAATTTTACTTGCAGAACTAACTTTTTTTTTTTTAATTTCATCACCCGTAACTAAAACTATTGCAAATCAAGAATCCATTCTGCGGCATCGAAATTTTCATTCGTGTCAAGCACAAATATGCTTTACGAAGCATTGTCTGTAGCTTCACAGCTTTCGTTGGATGTCCGAAGCTAGCGCTAAGTACTTTGCAATATTGCAGTTAAGACAATTTGTAAGACAGCCTCCTGACACTTAATCGTCATAATATCATTATATTTATCAGACCATGGGTTTTAGTTTTAAACAATATTTTTGAGATCGACATTTTCCCCTCAAATTTGGAATTTTTTCGAAAAGTATTCGCGTGCCACTGTTACTGCTCTACCTTGCCACATTGGGGCACGCGTGCCGCGGGTTGGCCACCCCTGACCTATAGGGAGGGGTACTTGCCCCCTCTGTCGACGCTCTATAATACCTCCTAACTATTTTTAATCACTGCGTAACGGAAGAAAAGTGCCTCTCATCACAGCTAACCCTTTGACCCCCCCCCCCCCCGAATCGGCCCTCGACGAAGCGAACAACGTAAACTCGGGGTTCCACTGTATAACTGTGTGTGCGCGTGTGTTATCGAAATTCTCAACTCCAGTCTCGCCCTTTCACATTTTTCCTGGACGAGTTGGGGCTTGCTTCATCTTAATTCGCCATCTTTGGAAAAGAGCGGTTATCTCCCAAAGATGTTCCCAGTACTGGAATCACGAGCTTAGAAATGGATGTTTCCCTTGAGCAGCCTCGAGTCGATGATCTTCTATCCGCTATTTCACGATTTCGTTCACAGATGGCACTCTTACGGCGAAGCTCGGTAAATCGCGAAACGTGCCATTGCAGCAATTTTTAAACTTTGTGAAAACTTACCACCCATGCAGTAGCGGATTTTTCTTTTTTTAGGGGGGGGGGGATGCCCATGCCCTTCGCAAAAAAGGATTAAAATAATGTAACAATGTTATTAACTACATTTTAATATTTTTTCACAACATAAATAAAAATTTTAAAGCTTTCTTTAAAACACACACAAGCATATTTGAATAAAATCAGTTTGGTTTTAAAATCAGTATTGCAATCGGTGGACAGCATAACACTTACAACAAAATAGTCATTCGAGACAGTTTGATTTGAGGGTTCACATTTTGACGAAGAACCGCCACAGAAAACATAACAATAAATGGAAGACCAAAACCCATTTATTGTATGACTGTCTCGGAGATGAGTTCGGGCTCCATGTTGACGGCCATTTAAGAAAATGAAAGAATAAGAATGGAAACCGAAAATATTATTACCGAAAAATAAGACCATCAAATGTTTATGGAAGAGAAAATCTTAGGGAGGTTTTCCCATACCATTTTTACAATAAATAAATAAAAGATATGAACTTTTCAAACCGCGGAAGACAAGCGGTCCCTGATGTTAGTCCTAAAACGCACCAAAAGTAGCCTAAAATGCAGGTTTTATAACGTGCATTTTACCGTTTTAAGCTAGAACCTCGGCATATATAAACTGTAAAAACAAGTTCACTTTTTGCAGTGTAGACTAACACGTTGACATTTACGGTTATTATTTCAAGGAAAGTACTCATAATTCTTAAAACTCTCACCGAAGCGATCGTTTGATAAGTGGCTGTGTGCAGAGGCGGATCAAGTGAAGTGGGGGCCCCAAGCCGTAAAAGTTTTGGGGGACCCCCACCACCCCACTCTAAAAAAGGGGGAGAAAAAATCCCCCCCCCCCCTCGAGAAAAAAAAACCAATACAGTTTACCAATATTTTTTATTTACATACCTCATAAATTTTCATCTAGATTTAATTGCAGCAAAATCATTATGTTTTCCGTGTCCACGCGGTTCAACAGTTCCTGTTCAATATACAGTATGGCTAAGTTGTTAAGCTTCTCTTCTCCCATTTTACTACGTAAATAATTTTTTACTCTTTTTAAAACAGAAAACGATCTTTCATCTGATGCATTTGTCATAGGTATTGTCAAAAATATTTTCAAAAGTGTCTCCATGTTCGGAAATGTGCAAGACATCCCTCTAGCAGCTTGATAAATAGTATGACACGAGAGACTTAAATTGTCTGAATTTTCAGATGTTCTTTTGAATGGAGTCCTCATTTTCTTTCAGAAACATAACAAAATGGTTACCTAAAAAAACCTATTGGTATATATTAGTCCCCGGCTTCACAAAAGCTCGTTCGTTTAGCTACAGGTTGCAGTTATATCTAAAACCAGTCCATTCGAATTTTAGATTCTAGGAGAATTTCGGGGCCCCATGTCGCATCATGGGTCGACGAGGCCCCACGCGGCCGCTTAGTCCACGTACCGTTAGACCCGCCTCTGGGGCTATGTGTTGTGAACATTTCGGTAGCTGTCCGAAGTCCATAACAGCGATGCATCGGCATTTAGATGTTTGGTTTCCAGAGTAGAGGCCAAGGCGCCGATATTTTCATCAAGTAAGCAACAGGCGCCGATGCCGATGGATAACTTTTCCAATAATCGGCATCGGCATCGGTTGAGCTTTGCTTGATGGCTTTGAAATAGACTAATAAAGGAGATGTAGATATCTATTATCACGTCAGGATTTCTATGACCCCCCCCCCCCCCCAAGAGGAAATCCTAGCTGCGCCAGTGGTATATATATATATATATATATATATATATATATATATATATATATATATATATATATATATATATATATATATATATATATATTATATATATATATATATATATATATATATATATATATATTTATTTTATTTATTTTTTTTCCTACATTATTAAGCGATTTTTTTTTATTTCGCTCAAAAATCCACTTTCATTATCCACTGCTTTTTGAGCGATTAACGAGTGCTTATTGTTTCCTATTCCCAGTGGGGGATTTTAAGGGTCATTCACGATTTTGGTTTCTTAAGAAAGCAGCCCGATTTATTCAAACAGAGCCTCTGAAAATCTCTTTGCGCCGGACTTGGAACGACCGAGAAGAGCAGTTTCCTTATTCTTTTTCCCGTTTGATTTTGGTTAGCGTTCTGCGCTCAGAACCGTCAGAATGAGAATTTCTTTAAACTGCACATTAAACTGTTCCCACATCTCTTCTGGATGGATCCCATCTAGTTCGAGACATGCTCCATAACCACGAAGAGAATCATATTTTTCTTGACTTCCCCTCCCCCTACGCCCCAAAAATAACATAAACAAGCGGAGACGTTCGAAACAAAGCCTAATCGCCATTTTCTTGCGATTCAATCTCTCCAAATGGAATTTAAAGCCGCGATCATTTCCGTGTTTCCCTCTTAAGCGGCGTGTTACGCTCCCCCGATCCCCATTGGTCGCGCGCGGCGCGGAGGGGGCGTGGCCCCGGAGCAGCCCCGCCCTTGGCAGAAGGAAAAAGAAAGTGTCATGGCGGACGTAGCGCTGTCGTTTCGCCATTACGGCCAGATTGCTCCTCAGATTTATGGGCCTTTTCGCGTGCCGGAAGGCGCTCTTCCGCGCTCCGAAATCGAACGCAGTTGTGGAAGACCCGCGATGGAATGTTTTCGGACACGTTCCAGGAGACATATTATTCATTCCCGCGCCTGACTCGGAGAAAGAACCCATTCGGTTGGAAATAGAATGCAGGGCGAACACAAATGATGGACCGATTCCAAAAAATTATGTTTTGAAAACTACTGTACTAACAGTAAAGCTCGTTACAGCGAATACCAATACCGTACATTACCCGCTTCAGCGAAACAAATTTTCAGACTTGTTTCAACAGTCATTTGCCATCGCATTGCTTCAATTTGATAACGACGAAATAAATCGTGTAGTCCTTACAAGTTAGCTGCAACAGGGTTTCACTGTATTACAATAAGTGACACAGCAATGTAAGGAGAAATGCACCAACTTCTGTTTTCAGCGATGAATGTTTCCTGTGTGAGTTTTTTGTTTGCCGACAAACGTCCAGGGTATTAGGCATATGACGTGTATATATATATTATATATATATATATATATATATATATATATATATATATATATATATATATATATATATATATATATATATATATATATATATATATATATATATTATATATATTGTCGGCCCCGCTTAAACGAATACCGTCGGTTCCAAGAAATAGTATTTGATAAAGCGGGATATTTGCTTAAGAGGGTTTTTTTTTAACATTGCTTCTATGGCATGGGAAAATAATAATATCCTGGAACCGAATACGGTTCCAGGATATTTTTTTCGTATAAGCGGGGTATTCGTTTATCCGTTACCCGATTAAGCGAGGCCACAGTATATCAGCGATGGTACAAAAAGAATGGAACGAATTGGGTTACTGATTGCACGTATGCCACGTGACATCAGACATTGATCATTTGTATGTGAAAAAATGTTCATAGCCGAGAGTTTGGGGCTCGATGGAAACTTCGAGATGTAGAAATGTTCGAGTTTCGGGCGATCGAGACTCGACTCCGTTTCTGTTCACATTCCCGTGGAGGTCGGCACACCAGAGCAGCACGACGTATTGTCTTATGCCAAGTTCCGACATTGACAGTGTTCGCTTCTTTTTCGGGTGATGGGGCATCGGCACTGAATGGAGTTGGGTTACTTTTGCAAAAGTGTCCGTTGCTCAAACCGCTGCAATCACTATCACCCAAAAGAGGCAAACATTGTCAATGTCGGCCAACCAAGAGTTGCACAATAATATGTGCCGCAGTTTCGAATGCTGGATTTTTTGGAATGGGGTACTGCAGTGCGATTTCCAGTGGAAATAACATCGCGCAGGAACGCACTTTCTGGCCACTAGGCTCGTTTGTTTCGGGTTTGGGTGGGGCGAAATGACAAAACACGGGTATGCACGTTCGTACATCTAATGAAAAGGTACCTTTAAAAATTGCAGCACTGCAACAATGTTCCCGAATTCTTCAGACAAAATTTACCAAATAAGAATGTTCTGGGAGGTCTCGGTGACCTCCCGTGACCTCCCATCTCCGTGTCCGTCACTCAAGAGAATCTCGAGGTGAGTCCGTCGAGAGAAACACCCTTCCTGAGTTCGGCGCACGAAGCATTTTTGTGCCTCGGGAGGAAGGAAGAAGAAAGAGCGCTTCGATCTGAGGGGGGGGGGGGCACTCGTCTCGGCCCATAAATTAAAAATCAATTTCTTCGCGGGGCCATAGTGGGAGAAGCACAGATTATGGCCCGCTTTTTGCTGCTGCCCCTAATGAACCGCTAAGTATTGAGTGAGGGCGCTTCTAATGAGCGCGCCGGCCCCGGTCCGCTCCGACGCGGCGCCATTGCGGGCCGGAGGAGCCTCTGTCCGCGCCATGGGAGGGCACAGTGACCTCCCTAGCATCCGTCTATCCGGAAAATGTTGACTGCTGATACGGCAAATTTGTTATACACCGTTGCACACCGTTATTAGAGCACATCTCTCGCTCTCGGACAGAGAGAAGAGTCGATGCCACGTCGTGGCATCCACGCGCATCACGCGGTGGAATCTCATCGATCTCTCTTAATAGGCGGTCCGGATCGTCCGATTCAACGGACAGTGCGGATCAAACTAAGTGGGGTGAACTCCCGATTCTCCGCGGATTGGGGGGGGGGGGGCATCGCGGATAAGAGAATACCGCGCATAATGCGAAAAAGAGGCTCAGAAAAGATAATCGTGTTTGCAGTCGCCAAAAAAATCAACAACACTCACGCTTGCACTTAAATTGCAACTATAAACAATAACATTGAGTGTAAAAACTGTCGGTAAGAGTTAAAACCGAACGTACCCATACATTAAGTAACAGTAAGAATAGCCATAATAAATGAGTACGTACCTTAAATGTTTACGAAAAAGTCGACGACGTGAGTGTGAGCTGATTTCGAAATGGGTGCGGTTGGGCCGAGTTGAGACGGGTGCATTTTCTATCCCGTAAGATGAGGTGTATAGGAACAGCGGGGTCAATCGGAACAAAACTTTCCGACCGTGCAAAGAAGTTCTCCTATTGAATTTATCACCACACTGGATTAAGTCTACATTTTTCGAGTCAATCTTCAAATTCTCGTGTAAGTGCATACATCTGATCATGGTTAAGTTTTTTTGTTTGCTTTCCAACATATTTTGTGTTTCCAAATGAGCCGCTGACTTAACAGAAATAAAAATGTCTCGTAAGCGCGGTGCTGCGTCAGATATCGCCTTGTGGGCGGAGTTATGGGGGGGGGGGCAGTGCCTTCCTCCCAAATGTGGAATTGCTTAAAGTAGCTATAACACACCACTCAAAATCTAAAAAAGAAAAATCGTTTTTCATTCAGAAGTAAAGAGAATAGCGAATGTTATTTTTCTTTGGGAGGGCGAGGGTGGTCATCGTACACTATATACAAATTGTAAGGCTGTCACTGAGGGGCTAAAAATTTGCCTAAAATGACTACTTTGAGGTGCTAACCATTAGTTATAAATTAAATTAAAATGCAGGATAAAATGAATTATAGGATAAAACGATAAAATGAGCTTTTCATTCAGCTGCGATATCTGCGATAATCAACGATTACTTTAACGTACAAGAAGCTAGAAGATTTTAAAGAATCTCTCTGTTGCATCCATATGCGTTCAATTGAATATTTGAACTAAATGCTGAATCGAAAAGGTGCACGACTAAAGTTTTTGCGTAGCAAACTGCTCTTAAATGTAGTCGTTCACATTATATTAAATGTTATTGGAGTGGCATTTAAACAAATATTGCAAAAATATTCCAACCGTAGCAGAAACAGAAAGTGAAAGCAATATGGAGTTAAAACAACATGCAGACGTTTTACGAAAAGAGTCGGAATCGCGATCCCAAGCAGTTCAGAAGTTCAAGTTTCAAATTTTGCAGAATCATACATCGTAAAGAAAATATTCGAATAAAAGGAAAGGCGAAGAGATGTATTTCCGACGCGGAAATTTTGCACATTTCTTGCACGATCGCTTTACTTTTGGATGGAATGTTTCTTTAAATTGCGTCTTTTCCTTAAATCTTCTTTTTTTTTTTTTTTTCACACACACAAACACAAACCGTTTTTTAGAGGAGACTAATCGGAAGTAAAAGTTACAGCTAAACTTAGTATTTGGAAAACTTTCGACTAGTTTTTTTTTGAGAGAGAGAAAGAGAAAACTAACTATTATTGGAAGCAAAATAAGTTCCTATTATCTGAGCGTTCTGAATAATTGAATGACGGACAGATGAAGCTTCATTGCATTGAATAATTTTAATGTGTTCCATAAGTGCTTTTAGCAAACGAATTAGTGCTTTTTTAATGTGTGGAAGTAAATCAACAAAATGTAAGCTTGAAAATAAAGGTTAACTTTAAAACCAATTAAAATTAATCAAAAATTTTAAATTAATGAAAAATAAATTTGGATGTGATGAGAGCTTTAATGGTTAAATTTTTTTTTGCAATATTTAGTTTCAAGTATACTTAAAAATCTGCACTTAATTTTTCGGGTTTTTTTTAATTTATTTATTTAAGAAAAAAAAGAAAAGAAAAAGGTGTTTTATAATTATCATTTCTTGCTTCTTTGGTCCTTTTTGACACTTCGCATATAGTTATCGGAAAGGAAGTAATTCTCATTACTCTTATAATGCTTATAGTGCCGCAGATTGTGATCTGAATGTTTCAAATACTTTTGAACAATAGAAAAAGTTAAAACATTAAATGTTTTTCATAAATATCTAGCGAAATTTTGCTTCAAAATCGCTTTGTGTTACACAATCGTCCAAGTTACCATCACAAATTAATGACTTGGATCGGACTGACTGCTGGATCAGGAGTTGTTTGGTCCTTGATTTGGATCGAAATCATGAAATTTTGATAGAGCTCGTATTGAGCTTTTTTTTTGCGCTCGTATTTAAACTGATGAAAAGTTCCACCCAGTGGTGCGTGTTAAAAAACAGAAAACGCTCATTTGGCGTCAATCCAGAAAGTAAATTTTACTTCCTCATTTAATGCCAAATTACTTCGAGAATTTTTTGTACTTAGGGTGGAGTACAAACAGAATACCGTTATACTTGCTTTCTGAATGCTACCCAAAAAGTAAATGGTCATCGATCTGAGTCCAAATAAGGCAGTCATCGTCATTACTGAAATTTAAGTTGTTCAGGAATCATAAGTTTCGGAAAAAACAGCTGAAATTTGATAAAAATCGCTTTTTTTTGTAATGAATTATTAAAAAGCTAAAGCAGAATGGCAGAATCGTAAAATTTTTTTATAAAACCGTAAGTTTTAAGAATTTTTTTTAAGATTATAAAAATTCAAATGCAAATGAGCATGTAGGTAATAATTGTAACTTATATTACTCAAAAAAAAAAAAAGGAAAAAAAAAATCCTGCCCCGGGAACTTATAGTCCTAAATCCGCCCATCACCGTCACATCGCCTCAGACGGAAGAAAAAGTTCGAAAAAGAAATCTGTTTCTGTCTCTTCTTTTTCCGCACGTGTGTGTATTTCGATGCCAGTCGCATTTTGTGTTTACGTTGATATCTCTTTGGCGTTATCGATACCGCATGCGAGCTTCTGCATTGCTTTTTAGATTACTTATCTTCTATTCCATTCAAATACCTAACTACGTATACGAGTACGAGTTTCCGCATTAATACGCTACTCTTGATTAAAACTCGAAGTTAATGAGACGAGTGCAGTCCTTATTTAGTTCATATTAGGCAAGTTTGTATTTTAAATGTTCTATGTAATTTGTCAAGTGCACGCTGGGCAAAGTGAAATAGCAGTTTTCGTTTGCTTATGCATTCATTTAACACATCGTGTACGTATCTCTTCATTTAATTATTTATTCCCATTCTTTTACTTATTAATTCACTTATTTATTCAGTCATTCATTCACATTTAATTGCCTCATTTCTTTTGCTCGTATATTAATTAATTTCGTTAGTTTATTTATTTACTCGCTTATTTTTCCATTAATAATTCCTCTGTTCATATGCAATGAGTTACCGCCCATAACCCAGGGCTAAGACAGAACTGAAGCAAATGCACCCACAGCTCGATCATAGCATCCTGAGATTACAGTTTCGTCCTTATTCTGGACTCCTCAGTCAGGAATAGCCAATGATCGAGCTGGAGGCAAATACCCTCTTATTGTAGCCAAGATTGCCAACAAACTGGTATAGAAAAAATGAATTTACGTTTGTTGGCAATCTTGGCTACAATAAGAGGGTCTTTGCCTCCAGCTCGATCATTGGCTATTCCTGACTGAGGAGTCCAGAATAAGGACGAAACTGCAATCTCAGGATGCTATGATCGAGCTGTGGGTGTATTTGCTTCAATTCCCTTATTCGTTTATTTACGCATTCATTTGATGAAAATTACAGTAATTCATCAAAAAGAAAATGTTTCATTACAGCAATATTGTATTTTTCACTTTGCCCCATGGTTTATTTTGAGGTGAAAAATTTCCACCTTCTTTAAAGGTGCAAAATGACAGCCAAAAATGAAAAATAAAATTTAAACTCAAGTTGTATTACAAAATACATTATCCCTTTTTTATGTTCACTGATTTTTAGAACATTTCCAATTTGTTCATTTTGAAACAGTTGAGTCAGCTCAACTGTTTCACATTGCCTTCACATGAAGCAGTGTGCTGCCTGTTTTTCGTCTTAAATTTTTAATTCAAGTTTAATTGGCTTCTTTAGAATTAGCCTAAATAAAAAGAGTTTTGAGTTTTGTAGTCAAGAGGTCATTGAATGAACTTTCTTCACAACATTTAGTGCAAACGAAGCTTGTGGACATTTGGTCTTTAGATTTAAAAATCATTTTTTATATTTCATTCAGCTTTCGTTTCGTGTATCATAAAATCTCAACTCGCGGGTAAAATAATTTATTGATGCATTAAAGATCAGCGTTGAAAAAGACGCCTGCATTTCTATTGTAGCTATGGAAGGTGCGGAGATATTCCATCCCGAAATTCGGGGATTTTTGAAAAAAAGGATGAATTTTCCCTCCCTCTTTTGGTGTTTGGGGTTACGCGGAAAACCCAACTCCTCACTCTGGTTCGACATCGACGAGCTTTTAAATGAAATATCTCATGCAGCGACGACGAAAACGAAAAGCCCTCTTCTCGAGGCGTCGCCGAAAGATTCGACTCTCGCTGTAAAGAAGACACTCACCGAAAAACCGAGATACGTATACTTCGAGTCGAGATCTCACCCGACTCGTTAAACAATTATGTATGAGAATTGTGATTTGTTTGGGGAAAAAAAAGAAGAAAAAGAAGACAGATGAGATAGAAATTTTCCGATGGGAGGTCACGGGGACTTCCTCAAATTCTCTTATTCGTCAAATTTTTCTGACGATTCGCCAAATTTGGAGACAATGTTTAGATTCTTCTCTCTATTTTTTTGTTTAAAAATTGTTTTTGATGATGTCTGATGTTTCTTATCACGAGATGTTACGTTTGTGCGGTGTTTATGTGTCTACAGTGGCACCCCGGACTTACATTTTTGATGGAGCTGAAATTCTCTATTTGCCGAATGGAACGCCAAATTTTGCCGAATGATAGTGTTCGGATACAGACGCATAAGTTATGCAATGTCATTTTTTTCTAACAAAACACAATTTTTTCAGGGGCACTCCGATGGGAATACACAATGGTTTCCTAATGAATTTTTTGTTCTGAAAACTTTGACGATTCGGTGACATATTACTGCAATATTGCAGTTTTTAAACGCAAAATTGTCCCTTTTTATGGAATGTAATGAAAAGGGAAAATCGGGCTTCCAATATTGCAATTATGTCATCAAATTTGCCGATCCGTCAAAGTTTGCCAAACAAGGACTTCTTTAGGAGGTCGCAGTGACCTCTCGTGACTTCCCATCCCAGTGCCTCTGAAAAAAAATGTGCTTTGTTGGAAAAACAGATGCGGAGAGCGATCTCATGTCACGTATCGATCCTTCGTGTGGTCCAAGATGGCGGCCACGTCTCCCCTCGCACAGAGCACCAGCGAGCGAACATTCAGTGTTGAATGATGGGGCCATTTCGATCGCGCGAGGCGGGGGGGCTCTGTCAACACATAATGGATCGAGGCGCTCGGGCCGCTGTTTCCTGACACATTAGCGCTACGCGGGGGCGGGGCCCCGGAGCGGGGGGCGGGGCGACCTCCCCACACCCCCCAGAGAGAGAATATCTCCCCCCCTCCCACACCGCCACGCGCCGCGTGCGGTTTTCTCCTCTGGACGAGTGTATCAACGGTTCTAACGGACGCGACATTAGCTGGATTGATCGCGGCTCGGCGCAGACACCTCGCACTCTTTGCCGGGTTGTTGTTGTCGCAATCTGGGAGATAATCACAAGCCCGGTGCGCTTTCTGTGGAAGCTTCGCTGTCTCACTGCGGTCGGCCGAGGATCTCCCTGACACAACCGGAAAGGGCTCAAAGAAACGCTCTCCTCTTCGCGTTGGAGCATCGCGAAGAACTTACACAGACGAGTACTTTGGCAGGTTGCTGTTGTTGTCCCAATCTGGCAGACAATCGCAAGCCATTTTTGCAAAACGTGCGCTGAAGCTTCAGTGTCCATTGAGCGGAGCTGTGGCTAATATCTTCCCGGCATACCCGAAAAGGACTCAAAGGGCATTCCCTCTCGTCTTCGCCGGAAGATTCCGAAGCACTTGCCCGAGGTGTCATTCAAAGAGACTGACCCTCCTAAAGCAGTGAGTGTGTATTGCAAGCCACCCCTCGCTCGAGTCTCTCGTCAAGGTGGGCGATCTTCGCCGACGCGAGGACGACTCTTTTGCGCGCCGAAACAACTTTCCACCGAGTTCCACTCTTCCGTCGTTGTCTCGTGAGGTGGATTGTCAGCCGAGCAGAAGCTGGAGCGAATGAGGAAGGTACTGTTCCCCTTTTTTTTGTTCAGTGTCGACTTTATTCGCGAGCACTGATGTCGAATGAATATTTTACTAAACTGAGTTTCAAACATAAATGAGATGCGAGTGAATGTACCAATGCTGAGTGATTAACAGTGTTCAATATTCGAATCAAATAATCCATGCAGACTTTTCACGAGAAAACTCGAAGAGACTCAAGCGTGTCTGAATGAGGTAAAGTGATAAATCATTTCTTTTCCACGAGGGGAAAAATTTGAAAAAGCAGAAAGTACTGAAACAGTGAAGGGTATCGACACCTATCACCTTTTTCGCATTTCAACGCCATTCATAGCTCATTGCATCGGAATGTTTGACCTGATATCTTTAATAAGAGTGGATTTGGGTGGACTGCTTTCCACGTGTAGATGGCTTACGAGACGTGTTTTGCTTGACACTTTCGCCTTGTGAGTACACACCATATCCTTCATTCTTAAATCTAATCGATTTCATTGAGCTGTGAAAAAAATAAATAAATAACGTGTAGTGAAATGAACTGCCAAAGGAAACTGAAGCATCTTTTGGGTTAAAGCTAGGACTTATCAGAAGCTTGGAAAAGTGACATCGCTTATGGTCATTTATTGAAATGCTTTAGGAGGAAAAAAAAACTTCGTCCATATGAAAGTGTACTGCAAAACAACATCATCAACGAATTTGTGAAACGAAGTCAAGTACTCTGAGATTGAAAGATCACCGCTGATTCGTAAAAAAGATTCGATTTATTTTATTTTGGAAAGTTCTGGAGAAAAAAAATTACTTACTTCAAATCATACGAATTCTAACAGAAAGTGGATGAGTGTTGTCACTCACAGAAAGTCATCGAAGTGTTCCACTGGTATAGAATTGCTTTCGCTCCTGTGCCTCGTTCCGGAACATGAATTCTCTCAGGAAAGAATGAGACGTTTTGTGCAATGATTGGACAGTGAATTGGTGATACTGACACAACATAATCGAAGCGTTCCATCGATACAGAGAGGCCGAATGACACCTCCATCTGTGACTCGTTCTGATGTATGGATTCGCTCAGGAAAGTTTTGCGAGATGCTTGGACACTGAATTATTGATATAGTTCACCGAAAGCAATCGAAACTTCAGAACAGTTTTCTCATCTGTGTGACTCGTTCTAGTACTCAGAAAAGAATGGGACGTTTCGTGAAATGATCGGACGTTGAAAAAAGACCTACACGACTCACATACAGCGATCGAACACACACTCCGAGGTAAACGCTTCCGCTCAGACGAATCCCGACTCAGTCCACTAAGTGCCCGCCGATCCGCGGCCATTCTCGGCTCCGCGCGCCCCATGCCGCCGATGGCCGGCGCCAGGGCCGCCGACTCCAAGTCCTTCTGCATCGAGGCCCTGCTGGCGCCCCACCGTGGCGGCGCCTCCCCCGGGGCGCCTCCCCAGGGGCCGCCGCCCCTGGCGCTGCCCGTCTTCGCGCCCCACCATGCCCTTTACGGAGGCTACGCTGCCGCCCCGCCGCCCTTCCACCTGAGCAGCGCCTTTCACCAGCCCCTGGCCGAGGCCGGACTCAAGGCCGGACACTTCGAGTGGCTCGCCCGGACGGGCATGTTCTATCCGCGCCCCGGAGACGGACCAGGTGAGTCTCTCCTTTATTCGAAACAGCGGAACACCGCTAGTGCGAGCCCCGTTACTCGGAAAACCCCGTTAACGACGTACCTACTGGCGTACCTAGAAATTAGTTTTGAGTAGTGCACATCGCCGTTATGATGGATGACGCAATTTCTAGAGTTTGATACCTGGTGAATACGAAAACAAATACTGAATTTATATTCCACTTTCCTTAAACTGTTCAACTGTTGAATTATTTTTTATGAAGAAATCAAAATAACAAAACTAACTACCATTTAAGGAAACAAACATTCACACTAGTCAAACTCGGTGAACTATTCATTGGGGGTATATCCGAGAAAAATATTCGTAGAAATGATTGTAGAAAGAGGCACATGATGCGACAATATTTGATGGTTTCCATCGAGTATAGTTTTTCCTCAAAAAACATAAAAAGTGTTTTTTTGAGAGTTAGATTTTACAATCAAGTCATCTTTTCCAACCATCCATTTTGGATCTTTGAATTTGAATCTTTTCACTTGTTTTCAAAATTCGGTGCCACTGTCTGCTATGACATAGAAAAATCGTGGGATGCATATGTCCCTTTGATCACCGCTGAACGATGGACAGCTTTCCCAATGAAGGGCAATTTCGTGACAGCTACTCCACTTGCACGGATGTGACATTTTTACGCGTACATTTGAGCTTTATTATTCCCAGAATTTTCAAGAGCTCATTTTAACCAGGTTTGACTATATCTCGTCAGAATGCATAATTTTCCCTTTTATTTGAATGTATCACGAGTGAAAGTTGCCAGCCACCTTGTCTAGTGATCAGTTGACAGATGTGGTGAGGGCCACCACATCACGGTCAGACTAGACACGGACTCGAATCCCGACTCAGGCATGGATGTACCTGACTGTTCTGTCCTTGTCCTTCCTCTGCGTGCATGACTGTGTTGTGAATGTCCGCCACACAGACCCTATAAACGGGTCTTTGGCATGTGTGAGTGAAAAAAAAAAATGTCGACGCCTTAATTTCTGTGAATGATAAAGAGCAAATCTATGTCATATCAATGAAAACAGATTGAGGAAACTCTAACGGAAATATATATATTGGACTCTTTTTTTTTTTAATGGTTTCAGGAATGATTTCACTCATTCTTTATTGGAAGTCAAGTATAATGCAATTTCATTCTATTTAAAAGGGAGGGGGGAACACGGAATATAGACAGGGAAAATCTCCGTCATGTTGTCCGTGATGACACATGATTTTTAAATAATTCAATCCGTGAAAAATCACTTTGAACTAGTACAAAGAAGTCCGATGCTTGGTCGACGAACATGTCGTTCCGCCGCGAAGCGAAAACGTAGAAAAACAAAACAGGAAAAGTTTTTTTTTTTTTTTGCTTTTGTGGTTCATATTAAATCGTAAACGATGAAATGCGAGGAAATACGTCGGGTTTAAATGAAACCAATGTCGCTGTAATCATTTGAAGTTTTGTTCTCCGTCAGATACAATTTTTCCGCATCAGAAGGGGTGGGACCTTAGAAATACCGTTGCCGGTTGCGGTCACAATCGCGCGGGGGGGGGGGGGGACATGCCGCCTGTCCAGCAATGTTTTAACCGAGTTCTTAATCAGTTAATTCCAATCAAGAAATAAATGACCCTGAAGATAAAGGTATAGAAGAAAAAAAGTCATTTTCAAAATTTAAAACACGAAAGGTAATATTTTGTGGTCTATCAAAGTTTTTTTTTTTTTTTTTTTGTAATAAAATGAGTTTTTTAATTAATAATTGGTCAATCAAAGTATTTTTTTTGTTGTAATAATATGACACAGTTTTTTAATTAATATTTTAAGTGGAAGTTTAGATCCACTGCTGTCGGCTACGGTACTTATTTAGTTCATATTCGCAATGTTTGGATTTCAAATTTTAAGTAAATATTTTCAGATACACGCGGAGCGAAGCGTCATTGTTAATTTCGTTTAGTTATTCATTCACTTATTTTCTTATTAGTGTACTGTTCGCTCACTCATTTTTTGGTTCATATTATTAGCTAATTTATTTATTCGTTTATTATTTCATTGCTCATGCATTTATTAATTTTGTCTTTTATTACTCATTCGTTTGATAAAAATGATTTGATAACAGTTTTAATAATCAAATAAGAAGTATTTTGTTGGAAGGGACATTTCATTTTTTTATTTAGCCTACTAAAAAAAGTGAAAATTTTCCACTCATTAAGGAAAGTACAAATAGTTCCAGAGAAAATAAAATATTTCCATGCATTTTTTTTTTTAAATAAAACGCAGTGTTCAATCTTAATGTAGGGTTGGTTCGGGTAAGTGAGTCACCCCCTTAAAACAGAAATATCCATACAGCTTTCACACTTTTTTACACTGACCACGTCACATTTCATCACACTGATTGGTTTTGCATAAATTTGGGCTACATGGAATTTTTTTTTGGTCACAGAAACATTTCGGTTTTTTTTTTTAAGAGTTCAAGCAACAATTTTCAAAGAAGTGCTTCAAAGCTAATTTTACCATTTTTTAGTTGAAATCAAACTCCAATAGGAAAATTGAACACTGAATATTATTTTTACCGCTACTTTCAGTGTACGGGGTCCTCTTGATAATGATGATTCTAACACGGAAAGCAAGTCCGGTGAAGCGATTTCTACGACTAAACAAAAGATAATTATTATTTAGACCTGGACGGAACTGATGGTTCAGCTACAAAAACTGCAGGAGCTGGCAACTATGTATTTGGGAAACTTGCAGCAAAGAAAACCACGTTCATTTCAGAAGAGCTCATTTCAGAAAATGATACGACTGCTAAAAATGACTGCTAAATTTGGTAGAAGGAATAGAAATAGCTACACTTTGTATCAGTTTGATGTAGATTATGTCAGAATTATAACTGAGGATGAGGTAATAATGATTCTCCCTCAGCGAACTTCAAAAAGCCGCTGCTTTTAAGTGTTTCCGTTTTTTTTTTCTTCAGCTTGTAATTTTTTCTATTTTACCAAAATTGATCTTAATCGACACTTTTTTGTTTATTCAACACTAATTCATATGCAAAAACAAAATATATGCTTAAAGGCATTTTTTGATTTTCACAGATGTCATTGTTTTGCATTTAGTTATATAATTTCTTGTTATAGATTTAAATATAAGTAGATATCTCGTTAATGAATTCGCTTGCAAAAAGTATTTGATGCAGAAATTTTGCAGACTTTATAAAGTAAGAGCAGCAACCCCCCTCTTTGGATGTGCTCACTTTAAATTTGAATGAATGGCGGGGGACCCCTTCCAAGGAGGACGGGGTGACCCACGTCATTTTTCAAAGAAGATAATCGTTAAAAATACTTATAGCAGTGGTAACAGTGGCGGCTCGTGCCTTAATTTAGTGGGTGGGCCCGCAGTTATATGTTTGCCCAGTAATGCTTACACAGATAAAATGAACGAAACAACAGTTAGTAAACCGATGCTGAGCGATATAAAATAATATTTTATCCAATTAGTACAAACTTACATTGCAAAATTATCTCATTTGATTTGATACATAGGTTTTATATTTTAAATGCTACACCAGTCTTAAGCGATCAATGTAATAATAATTGCAGTATTTTGCCCAGACGATCGACTTTCTATATACATCACTAACGTTAAGCAAGCTAGCTCCCACAATTTTGCCATTTTTAGACAGTGAAAATATTTATCACATCAAAAGTGTCACGCCTCAAGAGAGGCGGCACATTCTCCTCAAACATTACGAGACTATACTCAAAAACAACATTTATGACTAAAACCCTCTCTCCGGCTAAAAATTTTGACAATCTGCACCATGACTTTCTAAAAGCCTCTATCAAATTAAGGAAAGCATAAGGTAAATGACTAGAGTTGGGCATGCTTACAAGATTTTTTTTTTTAATTTAGATACAAATGTTGCAATTTCAGTTCATGGAAAAACAAATTCTAACGGTGTTAGAACTTAAAAATAAACGTAACGTTAGAACGTAAATAAATCACAAATTTTAGGTAGAAAGTACAGCGAATAGCTCTTTCTAATCTACAATGGAACCTCTTCCTCAGTGCAAAAAACTCAGCACACTACATGAAAGCTGTGAGAGAACTCTCGCATCTTTCATGCTTTTAGAGCTGGGGGGGGGGAGAGACTACTTCATTCATATTTTAGGGCAGTTAGAGGCCCCTCTTTGAACGACCTTGGTCCTGGATATAAATGTAATCATGATTCGGCTAAACAAATGTAGAATTTAGAGCTTAAGAATACTTATTACTTCTCTAAGCATTTATAATGTCACACCCGGCAGGATGACCAAGTTCCTGGATTTCATACAATACTTACAACACTTTTTAATGTTTTAGCACAACACTGGGAAAAATGAGATTAAAGTCAAACTAATAGGTACCAAGAAAATGGCAAACGCTCTGCAAGTCAAAATTCGAGAAAATTTTCCAGTTCCCAAAGCGCAAATTAATAACTAAAATAGGCATGGATTGTATTAAATAGGGTGAGGGTGGGGGTAATGTGAAACTGGCAATCTCTATGCCTGTTAGAAATAGGTGTTGAAAATGAAAAAAGAAACACACACAAAAAAAAATCAAATGTTATAAAAATCAATCAAAAAAAAAAGAAAAGAAAATGAGGACCGCGAAGTGAAAATAGGATAGAGTTTTCTCCCTAATACAGGGGCCAGACCAGTGGTTGGAAAAACTACATTTCTTTTGTAGCGAACTACAACTACTTTGTTGTAAATGTAGTTAACTACAACTACAACAACTTTTTTTTAAATGTACCGACTACAAACTACTTTTGAATTGTAGTCGCTACTTCGCTATTTTTTAAAAAATAAATAAATAAAAAGTATGCACCGTTTAGAGATTGACCAAAAAATTAGCAAAGTGGTTTACATTAACAAATTAATTCATTTGAATATGGAACAGAACTAGGAATTATCATTGAACTTATTGGGAACTTTTCCTTTTTGTTCCTTTTTTTTGCTAAAATTTGTGCTTTTTAGATTATTTTTAATTTTTACAAATGTTCGCCACAAGAAAGAATTCAAAAGCTGAAAGATTTAAAGAATTTACCTTTCGATTTTTTTAAACTTCTTTCCAGGGAATATTTAGGAACATTAAAATTATTTGAAGGAATACAAAAATTATGATTTTTATTTTAACTATGTATTTTTTTTCCTTACAATTTTTCTGGGTGGGCCCGGCCCACCCGGCCCATAGTGAGGAGCCGCCCCTGAGTGGTAAAGCAAAGTCCAGGGGTCTCTCCCTCGAGGAAAATTTTGAAATATATATATATGAAAGTCTGCTATCTAAAGCCTTTTAAGAGACGATCGGACTGTAAAATATCCAGAAAAATAAGCAAAAAAAGATCTTAAAGAGTTATATCATTTAAAAATGAATTTTAAAGCAGTTGAGTGCACTGTTAAAAAATGTCCTGAAAATAACAGAAAAAGCTGAGTTGCCGGAGTTATTCCGTTTCGTTAATTATATTTCGTTAATGTTACTGTAGCTCCGTTTCTCATCTTTCCGTTTCTTAATCCTCCGTTCTTCATTTTTTCGTTTCCTACTTTTCGGCTTCTTCCGTTTCTCAATTTTCCGTTTTTTAATCTTCCACTGATCGTGTTTTAATTTTCTGGTGCTCTAGTTTACGCTCCCTTTTTTCGTTGCTCTTTTTTTCTGTTTCTCATTTTCCCACATTTCACTCGAATTCCACACCCGTCTTTCTGTCGACAAGCAACATCCTTGTCGTTTTTATATTATTTCAGTATTCAACTTTCTGGGAATGGTAAAGATATAATTAATCATTAGGTTCATTCCACGGAAAAACTGCCATCTTGTCCCGCACGTGATAACTCATGTGAAATAGTAATCATTCAAAGGTGTAATGAAAACTATTTGTTGCTTAAGAAATTACAAACGTATGTGTGAAACATTAAGCAAAACATTTCGTCAATTATCAGAATTACTACTTTTTATCGAAATATATGCGATGTCACACGTAAGACAACGTTGCTACTTTTTCGTGAAATGATCCATTAAGATATTCTCTCAGTAATGAGGAGCACAACTCATTTATATATATATATACACTGTTAAAACTAATGGTTGCAATTGGCACCTTTCCGGGGTGAAACGCTTGTAACAGGAGCGGCACCCAGTAGGGTGCCGAGATTTCTTGGCTTGGGTGAAAAACTGGCACCCTCAATTCAACGAGCAGCGCGGGTGAAAGATGGAACCGTATAGGAGAGCATAATGGCACCCTCACTGTTCACTATTGCAGATCCCCCCTGTGCTGTGTGCGTTTTTGTTTTTCAATTGTGTTTACTTTTATTTATTGCTTTTATTCACAAAGTCTTGGTACATTTTCACCTTGAATTCCGATTTGAAAATGATCGAAACTTGTAATTTAAGGCATTTTCTCACAGTTCAGACTTTCCAACATATTTTAAAAGAATTCGTGACTTGAATTAAACTCAGTAGTTTTAAAATGCTATTGACATTTACTGCAGCATTATCTGTACCGAAAATGAAGAGGGAAGGCATTTTATGGATCCCTTTCAAAAACAATCAAAAATATTCAGTTGTATTATTCTATCAATAAAAAATTGAATCGCTTCATTAACTTATAAAATTTTAATCAAGGGTAACAACATATTAATAAGTATGTATAGTTCGACATTTAAATATCTTTATGGAATAAAATATATCGGGTATTTGAAAAGCAGTGTTTGTTAAACGTCAAGTTTCTCGACAGATTAAAAATCGAAATATATTTTAAGGATCAATTCAACTGATGGAACAAAAAAAGTAAGCTCTGGCAATAACGAACTCAGCATTTGTTATCAATAACGCCAACGAAAGATATTAGCGACAGCACGAAATGCATGGTATTAAAATAGCATATACATATACGTATGATAAAAACAAATAAGAAAGAAAGAAAGAGTCATTCAGAGTTTCTTTTTTTTTCCTTCCCTTCGCGTTCTGCTGCTTGTTTGTATCTGCACGGCAAAAGAGATTCGCTGCACAGAGATAAATTTCCGTTCGTACACTTTGAAATGATTGTACAAATATGTTGGAAATTCTTAGAACTATTATCAAATGCATGTACTTACATGAGAATTCGAAGACTAATATGAAGAATTAATCCATTTTTGTAATAAACTCAAGGTGAAATCCAAGACTGTGAAAACACTCTACCGAAAATTCTGTCGTGTCGACGTAAACAAGATGTCCGCCATTCAAATGGTTGATGATGATGATGAGACCTCGCGCAGGCGCATTCTGTCAAAGGTGCCTTTTGGTACGGCGAGATGTCTCACTGAGCATGCGCAAGCTTCATTCACCCCAAAGGGTGCCGATGGGAGGCTTTTTAGTGCGGTAAGAGCATTTCAAATTCGCTGTGGCACCCCGTGGCACCTTGCTTTCACCCAAGCTTTCTTATTGGCACCCCTGCGTCACCCGTAGTTTTTACAGTGTATGGGTGATTCTACAAAAATGGGAAAATTTGTGTTCCATACTCTTTTTGTTTTTAATTTAATAAAAAACTATTTTGGGAATATTTTTATGCGTCTTTTGTTCTATAATTCTGACTATCAATAATGTCAATAATTAATTATTATTCACTTAAAAAAAAGGGTATTACATTGAAATGTCATCCACATGCCCTGTCCCTAGGTGTAGTTTTCACAATCTATGGAATCTAGATTTTAAAAAAATAATTAATTTTTTCCTCAAGAGTTTTTTTTATTTTTGAATGTGTATGTGTGCAAGATGTACATCACAAAAAAAGCAAAATAATGTCTCTAAAAATTAATCTAAACTTTGTCCCAGCGATTATCTGTTATCCACATGTCTGAAAAGTACAGATATTTTTCTCTGAAATGTTTTATTTAAAAATCTGGCAACACATCTTAAAATGTAGTATGGAACTTCGTTATTCCTGGCTGAAGATTGATTTTGCTGTTCTGCAATTACTTTTTGATAAAAAGCGAGCTAAACTCTACTTTCAAGCAAGTGTTTTTCATCTTTGTCATTAACATGGCCTACAGAATGCAAGTAAAATGTACATGTAAACATTTTTTGATGATGAATAGTCTTAAATCTTACATTTGTAGGTTCTTATTCGAAGTTTCGCCGAAAAATATTCAGATATGACTTTTTGAAACCTTGTTACTTGTGTTTTGTCATTCACATGCCCTTTTTCTAATGTCATTCACATGCTCCAATATGAGACACGTGGATGAATCAAAAGATAAACTATGACAGTACAATGCTTAAAAATTATGTCTAACAGTTTAAAGGTTAAAAAATTTCATTAATATACCTTTTGTGTTTGTGTTATTCATACTTATTGTGTTATTCACATACTTATTGTGTTATTCACATACCCATTGTGTCATCCACATGTCCTTCTTATCATTCACACATGAAGACACATTCACACATAAAGGCCTTCAAAAAAATAAAAGTCCAAAAATGCAATAAAATACAAACATTTAAGCTCTGCTGATATTCCAGTTTAATTATGCAACTTATAAAGTACTTTGCTGATTTTTTTCAGATTTTTAATTTTAAATTAATTTTTTAACTCTGCATATTAGAAATATTCCCGAATATGTAAAATTACCCATATATACAGGGCGTCCACTCCTATCGTGGCCCAATAGCTAATTTCTTAACCGTTAGAGATAAGCATATAGTTCATCTAAGAAAAAATCTCTAAATTACGAAAGGAATTTTGGGTCTATTCAATGTTTTTCAAAAAATCAAATTTTGAAAGAGTTACGAAATTTAAATTTTTATACAGCCCCCCAGTCCTATCAATTATATTTAGTAAAACATTCTTGACACTGTAACGTTTAAAACTAAAAAAAAATCACTGTTCTACGACAAAAATTGACCGAGTTATGACGTTTTGAAAAATCAAGATTTTGCATTATTTCATGACGTCATCGAGAGATCGCTTAAGGGACCGTATGCGAAATCCTTCAAAATCTTGATTTTTCAAAACGTCATAACTCGGTCAATTTTTGTGGTAGAACAGTGATTTTTTTTTAGTTTTAAACATTACAGTGTCAAGAATGTTTTACTAAATATGATTGATAGGACTGGGGGGCTGTATAAAAATCTAAATTTCGTAACTCTTTCAAAATTTGATTTTTTGAAAAACATTGAATAGACCCAAAATTCCTTTCGTAATTTAGAGATTTTTTTCTAAATGAACTATATGCTTATCGCTAACGGTTACGAAATTAGCTATTGGTACACGATAGGAGTGGACACCCTGTATATTTAAAACACAAAATGATGTGCAAAATTGGAAACTTTTAAACTCTTACGCATTTTGGTTTTTAGAAAAGTTTTAGTTGTATCTTAAAGCAAAATTCGGTGCAAGAGTTCAAACTCTTAAACATTTTGCTATTAAAAAAAATTACTTAATAAAAGAACTGGCCTTTTTTTCATTAAAAATTTTAGTTCATTAAAATAGCATGATTTTTTTTTCTTTTTTTTTTTTGAAAAGATTACATTATTCTCGCCTAAAATACTAAAATATTTTAATGGAATGATCAATGCATAGTATTTCTGAGCGTATAACTTCAAAACATTAAAAAGTATTGCACAAGGTGCATCCTTTTTAAAATATTTTCCTTCGAGTTTGAATAAAAATTAAGTTTGGCCGAAATTCTTTTTTTCCTTTCTAAATTTAAAATATTCGTGGTTCCTTTTAAAAAATCCCGTATTTTTACTGATTTCCTCTATTTTCATATATATACGGTATGGTGCTTATCAACATTTTCAGAAATGCACTTTCAAAATGGACGATATTTTCTTTGTTTTTGATGAAATCGATTGCATGGATATGTCACGAGCAAACATTTCGTCAAATTGAAGAAACTGCTTTCGGCACTTTTTTGGGGATGAATTTCGTCAAATGTAGCGAAATATTTCTTTATTGTAGTTTCGTCAGATTGAAAGTCATTTTCGTAGTTTTGGCAGCATTCATTTCGTCACATTAATTTCGTTGTAGATGAACATCAATTTTTGAGTATTCGTTTTTTCATTTTAGTTGATATTTTATCATATTCGATCAAATCATAACTTTATGATCTTATAACCGTAATTTCTCTCTTTTTATATGTAGTCTCCCACAACATTAAAGTATAAGAATTTGCAGAGGAAAAGAGGCATATGACAAAATTTGACTTTATTAATGTAGAAATTCAGATATTTAATTTCTTTAAAAAGAAACAGCAGCAGTTAACTACCTATTCCTTATTTTGCTCTGTTAACAATGCAGAAATAAAATTTTTAGAAGCAACGCAGTAAATCGCAAGAAAGCAGTACAGGTACGACTCATGAATGCAGTGAATTAATAGATCAATAGCAGGGACGTCATTTCAAGTTTTTCCAGGGGAGGGGGGGGGGGGCAAAGGGTAAAGCACAATACAATTTCACCAGAAAACTAGAAAAACCACGCCCACTTATTTGTAAATACATTGATTCCTCAAAGTCAGGGGGGGGGACCCCTGCCCGCAAATGACGGGACTGATCATCTGAAAATTATCACTTTTTATTATTTTAATGCACGATAGCTCTCATTTGATTGTCCAACGTTTGACGATAGTATTTAAATAAACACTTTTACATTGTTTTTCGATTTATTTCTTAATATGTTCTGACTTGAAGATGAAAACAAATGTGTAAATAAAGTAAAGTCATTAAAGAAATAATTTTGAAATACAGTTTAAAAAAACTAAAAAACACGCTTTTAGAGCTAATCAAAATATTTCACATGGTACTCTGGCTGATTTCCCTCTGATTTTCAAAAGTATTGAAGTTTGCAAGCTTTTATAATACATAGCGGTACAAGCACGGCTTTGCCCGTGGTATAAAATTAGAAGTTCATTTGTAAAAATTGATATAGCAGAAAAAATACTCTATTTTAGTTATAATTCAACTATAATTCCTTCAAAGTATGATATAAAAATCTGGTATGGACCCCACATTACTTCCTTTTACGTGTAAATTTCTTAGTAGATGCCTTAAGTGCTAAAATAGTGCTTGGAGTGAGCAAGAAAATAATTCAAACATTTACATCCCTAGTTTGCCACGAAACATTTCCCGTGCAGAAAGTGAGATCGGAACGTATCGCCCATTCAGTAAAATGACTGGTTGTCATTCTGCTAGAGCAGTAAGTAGCTACCCAATGTGTGTTATTGACAGCGAGTGCTGGAAGTCACAAAGCGCTGCGTTTCATATCTCGCGGGGTCACACCATTTTTTTTTTTCTTTTTTTGTTTTATTGTTTGATCACGCTCTTGATTTCCTCGAGCATAAGTGAGCGGACCTGCGATCCGTTTGAAAAGTGACGCTCCGTATTTTTTGACACTTTCTTTTTTTCGCTTCAAATTTTCACTACTTAAACCTGCCCTTCATACTGAGCATTTTCGCCACTGGGAGTCTGCATCTCAGGACGCACTGTTGCGGACAGAGCTCGCAGGTCCAAACGGAGTGCTTACGCTAGTGCGTCCACCGGCGCTCACCAAAATCGGAAACGACGGAGTCTGATTTTCCGAGAATCCACCGACAGCGTTGGGGGTGCGAAGAGGAAGAAGATGTTCGTGAAAAGAAGGCGGCAGATCTTTTTCCTCTATGCCATTCCGAGAATCCGCTTCAACCTCAGGTGACGGCGAAGAAAGGAAGGTCGCCGATGGGGTTTTAATTCGGGCTCTGGCACTCGAGGTCGAAGCGTCTCGTTTGAGCACGGAGGGAGCATCCCGATGCGAGGTAACTGTGACCTTCCGAAAATCCTCTATTCGGCCGTTTTGCTGTTGCGTATGCGCGTATTTCATCACTCGACAAAATCTGGAATGAAATTCGGTAAATTGAACCCAGTCCCATAACAGGAATGGATCTAAGGGGGAGGCGATCCCCCTCCCTCGAGGGGCTCCCCTAGGGGTGTTTTCAACGCTGTATATTTCAACAGCGCACGTTTTCGAGTTCAAAAAAGGCATTCCTAGACTATCTCTAGTGCCTGCAGAAGGGAGATCTCGAGATGCGTTTCGCAGTCCAAAACATTTGAGGTCAACCTTTGTGAGCCAATAAAGTCATTCGCCTCCTCCTTGAAACCGTTCCAGACCCGCCCCTCCCCCCATTGGAGTGCCTCTGGGGCTGCCATTGGAATTTTTCACCGTCCAAGATGGGGCGTACACCCCCCCTCCGATTTGAAACCCGAAGTCGTGCCATCGACGTGCAATGCACCGACAGCCCGGTCCGGCCATCCACAGAGTGCAGTTCCGTCTCTGCCGCGGACCCGTCAGTCTGGAACACTCGACGCCCGTCGAAGCTGAGATGACCTTCGAACTGGACGCCGTCATTGATTCGGCTCGCCAGCGAGGGCCCGCAGTTCTACGCAAAACACAATCGACCGGGGGACGATTTCTATGGAATCCAGTTCTTTCCTGCACACAGCACAGGACTGTACACTTCACGCACAGGATGTACGAGAAAGAAAGTACTGGCTCTGCGGAGTTGAGCCGCGAACCCTGGCGATGGTTACTTCTGTTTGCCGAGCTCAGTGGTTAAAGGGATGTGTGTCACTGGCGCAAATTCGAGCCGGGGCACCTCCACGGAAGTCTCCCGACGCAATGCTGTACCGATGACGTCGTGCATTGCAAAGGAGGTGTCACTCCACTTTGACGTACATGTTCGCCGAACAGCGTCCGTTTGGTTTAAAATCGAAGTGAAGCAATTCCCGGAGGATAAATATGTTGTATGCACACAAAGAGAAGGAAATAACAGTCAGGGCGCCGGCGGGAGTCGAACCTACTCCCTCCAGCAAAGAACAGTAGCAGAACACTTGTATTTTCCCCCCTGAGGACACATTTGCCAGGAGCTCTACATGATCAAGCAAAGCGAAATCGTTTACAAGGGCCACTTTTGCAACGCACGACACAATTGTCCAACCCCCCGAAGAAGTGAACATCGTCGTAGTCACGCTTTAACCCAGTGAACCAAAATGCTTCTTCACACCGAGCTCAGTGCGCTGGGAATAGCCACGAGCTATTCGTGATGACTCGGTGAATTTCGTCATCCCACTCTCAGAAGAGTTTTCTGGATGTGAAAAGCTCCTCCCCCGGTTCTTTAGAAGCTTAATGATGAAACGCATTAATATCAGTTTTAAATGCAGTTAAGAGAGCTCGGGGTATCTGGACCAATGAATAAGCACTTTTCAATGTCGAAAAATCCTTACACTGTTCAACACTGTAGCTTCGTTCCATTTTTATTGATGTGTGTAATTATCGGAAAAAAAAATTACTTAATTGCTTTGAAGACACATTTTTCGCAATCAAGAATTGCAGCCTTTTGACGACTCTTGATTCCTAAAAATTTTGTTTTTCATATTGGTTGTTCCATAATTATTGGCCAAAATCAAAACATGAAGAAAACATGCGCCAAAACTAAAGTAATGTATTTTCCTCAACGAAGTATCCACAACAGACAAAAATACTTTTCGCAACGAGTTTTGGTTTCTAAAATGTCCCTGTAGCAAAATCCAAAATTCCCTAAGTTCCCTCATTCGGGAACTGTTTTCCCTTCACAAGCTGGCGCAACATGGGACAATGGATCAGAGCGATGTCGGGAGAATAATGTGAAAGCTGCAGAAACTCATACAACAATCTGGAAACAATTGCCGACCACCAATCGAAACATCAAGACTTGCTCCATCCTGCAAGAGTATAAGCTCAGGGCCTATTGGCAATTGCTGGCTGTTTTATGAGAAATTTCTTGCGTCATTCATCCAAATAGCGACAGTGCACATTCGTATCAATGGTCTGGCCCGGTGGAGGAACTCATAATGGGACAGGGTCTTGGCAGTTCACCAAATAGACATTCTGTGGAGGGAGGCACTTTGCATTTTGAGCGTGTGATTGTCGTACAGCACCCCTTTGTGATCCACAGTAGTGAAGATACGATGCAAGAATGGGTCTCTCTCACTACCCTCGCGTTTCCGCAGAGATTCGCCAGTCTTTTGCAGGTGCTGCAGACGTTGCGCCTCCGTCAGCTGACGTGGTACGCACGCTTCGAGTCTTGTCAACCATTGCCACGAAATGTCGGAAAAGCGTCTGTGGTGCTGCAGAATGTTTGCTTCCGAGTTGTCATCCCTTTGACGTCGGTTGGATTTCGAATTTTTGCCGTAAACGATCCGAATCACACCCTACAGGTCTACCAGCTCCGTGTTCAGTGTCCAAACCGCTACTACGAAACTTGCTGAGAAATCTTCGGACTGTCCTTTGACTCGTATTGCCTAAATCCTACGGTTTCTGATGTTTGGCCATTGTTGCAGCCCCCAAAGACGGAATTCGTCCAAAATAACGAGTTACACGTCCCGTGGATTCATGACACGCTTAAATGTTGGCAGTGAGTTAAAACTCACTTATGCAGTAGGGGGCTATCCCACTACACGTTGCTACACGTACCGTTAGTTAGTTCATCACTACTGCCTCAGTCGGTACGATCTGTTGAAGTTGCCTGCATCGTTTGCGGCCAATAATTATGGAACAACCTAATAAATTTTAGTTTACTTTTACAGTTTTTTTTATAATTCAATCTCAGATCAAACATTACTGAAAGTTCATACACTGAAATAAGTCCTTATATATTTTTTGCAGCAATTTATCATCATAATATGACATGAGTTTTGCTTCTAGCGTAGTCGTATTTTTTTGAAAAAGAGAGAGACGACATACGACATGTCTAAACAATAGTACCTCCAGCTCAGTTGCCGTCTGTTCCAGAATGATAAATCCATATCATGGACGAAATTGCAGTCTCTGGATGGCACAACTGTGGTGGCGGTGTATTGCTTGATATATTAGTTTTGATTGAAGTGCTACTTTTGTCACGAATATGTGATTTCATCAAAAAATACAGAACATTTGAGGCGTTTTATTGAAACTTGGATGCATTGAAGAATCAAAATTTCGTAATTTTTTTGAGTCATCATATATTTCTGGATAGTTTCATGTTGAAAAGATGTGAGAGGTGAAAGTTTTTCTTTTTCTTTCAGAGGGCGTTGCAGATGTAACGCATTTTCTTGTGTCAAAGTCAACGGGTTGACAGTGACAGATAAACAGATTTAGGGCCCCGTCGCAATGCAGTTTTGTGGGCCCGTAATTTAATTACAAAACAATAAAACACTTAGCATGTGCATTTTTGTATTCTCTTCGGGGCCATTGCGACACTGTAAGTCCGCCACTGCTGGTTAATATTTCAAAACCATTGAAATTGAAGGGTCGGGGGAAACCACGGTAATCACATTTGATTCATTTTGAGAAAAACGAAATTTAAACTTTACGAACTCATAAACTAACCCAGTATACTTGTTCTAAAATGACAATAATACATGGACTACAGTGTTTTTTCACGAATATTGCATATACTAAACGAAATTACACTTATTTTTCTAACAGGTGGTAGCATCAGTTTAAATTCAACAAAAAGTGGACTACCGTGGTTTTCCCCCCTGACCCTTCAATTATTAGCATAATTTAAATTTGTTTACTTCAAAAAATAGAGCCTGTTTTAAAACGAATTTCGACATAATAGCAGGATTGAGGGATGTTTTTTTGGAGCAAAAATCCGAAAATCATGTGACTGCTCGAATCAATCAAAAAGACAACAGAGAACGTAGACACGAGGCTGAGCTCAAAATGCGGGCAATGGTGCAACGTCCTTGAAAAGATTGGGAGAGCGTTTCTGTATCTCCAGAATGAGCCATTGTGCAACAAAGTGATAGAAGATTGAATGCAGAGAAATAATTGGTTAAATTCGGCCGCGTTACCATCTCATTTGTGACAAATTTCGCTAACAAGATGGTTGCAGCTAAAGTTTCCTAGATATGAGCACTTTTTCGGTGGAGCATCTTTTTTTAGAGTGCATGAAACGCGGCGTTGAAAAACCACAAGCTGGCAACTGTTTGCAGACACTCGCTTCAGGGCTTCAAGAAGCCCTTTTTCCCAATGCAAAACTGTTTGAGCTTTTGAATACAAAGTAGTTCGAGAAAAACTTCATCTCGGGGCTTTCCTTCATATTTATTAGGACCGAAGTCTTGGTACGTAAGATGGAAAAAGTAGATTGATAGGTAAGGTAAATCTTACTGACGCATTTAGAAGAATATTTGATTCAGTTTTGTTGAATGTCGAGGAGCTCGGCGAAGTATTATCATAGTCTGACCTCGTTCATTCGAATACAGAACAAATAACTGCTAATACGAGCTAACATTCCGATCGACGAGAGGCCCGTCGGAAACAGGGCTTGGAATCAGAGGGGTATTACTTTTTCGCGGTGGTTGGGGTGGGGGTCCTTGCCACCCACCTCACAAGACGCAGGCCTTGGCTCTCGGCGGCCCTGCTTATGGTTTGCAGGGCATCTGATTCGACGGTTAAGACGAACGGATCCCGAAGGTCCAGCGGAGTTCGTTTCGAAGAAGCTCCACCGTATAATCATCATTACTTCTTCACAAAGAGCCATTCCGGGAACGGCATCAGGTTCGAAAGGAGCTACTCCCCCCTCCCCCCGGTGATTACGCAACGGCAGTGCGGGCGTGTCCGGGCCGGAGTGAAAGGGCTATCTCGCCCTCCCATCTCCCGCAGCCGGATGTCGGCTCCGGAGGTCAAGGCAAGGCGGAAAGGTTTTCACCTGAAGGCTACCAGACGGGGTTCCCCCACACGCGGAATGAGTCAGAGCATCCAGACCCTCGTGTCCGCCATTTCCGGGTTCTTCTCAACGAGCACTCGTCTTATGCATCTTCACTGCTTCGTACTCATCCCATGACTCGATTATCTGCGATTCGGATTGTCCGTGGGTGCTTCACGCCAAAGTTTTCTTTTTCTTTTTAAGGTGATGATTTACCGAATGCAAAAAAAAAAAAAAAAAAAAAAGTGCGTTATGAGTCGCTTTTAGTTTTCAAGATTTTTTTTTTACATTCAATGCTATCATTTTTAGCTATAATTTGAATGTATCTGTTGTGTTCTTGACTTTAAAAAAAATCTATTGCATACACTCAGTGGCGTATCCAGGAATTGATTTCTGGGGGTGCACATCGAACATCGACACTGTGATGAGAAAGGAAAAAAATCAAGAAATATGGTGAAACTTTAAAAACGAAGTATTTCGATTTAATTTTTTCTACTGAGCGTTGCTCAAAGTTTTTTTTTTTTCACAAAAATGAGTATCATGCAAGAACAATAAGGCGCGGGTACATCGCTCATTTTCCTCTTACATTTCCATAATTACAGAATAACAATTAGTTTTGCTTCTTATTGTCGAAAACAGAAAATAATATGACAATATTTCAGTGTCCATAAAGTATTTTTCATTGAAAAAACCTGAAGCATATTTACATGAAGGTTACATGTTTTTTCAAAATTCGGTGCCACCATTTTTTATAGTCTTACAAAATCTTGGGGGGGTGCATTGGTCCCTTGGCACCCGCCTGGATACGCCACTGCATACACTAGTATCGTTTTTTACCTATTGTTCGATTATCAGCTGTTACCGTGTCAACCTATTAGGCGTATATTGTTGCAGGACTGTATATTGTTTCTCTTGCCTGTTCTCTATTAACACGCGAGAACTTCCTCACTTATTTTTCGTGCCGGTCATTGTCATATTTCATAGGTCCGCTGTCCAAAAATTGTTTCTTTTCTTTCAAATACCCCCCCCCCCCTATTTTTTATGACACATGACTTAAATAAAAAGCACCTAAAAATGAAGACGTACTGGCACGGTGGATAGAGCATCGTACCGAGTTTGTGTTTTTGAGTCTCCTGAGTCACAGATTGTTATTTCATAAAGTTTTTTCGTAGCAGGACTTTCATCCAAATCGCCATCTTTCTATTTATTTAGGTATTTATTTTGTTGGTGCACCATCGTTTTAGCATGAGACTTCATCCAGCTTCAAAAGTAGGACATCATTTCAAAGATTCATTCCACCTTGAGAGATGGCGGTTGACCTTGAAGCGAAAACGGTCCGGTTCATTTTATGACAGGTAGCATCAGATGCATCACCGCATGGAACCAAGAAAGTAGAAAGTTAATTTCCTCGCTATTTTCACCGGTTTCAAAACGAAGGGGTTGGTTTTCAGCTCAAGGTCATGCGCCATTTTCCGCGGTCTAGCTTCAGTTGTAGTTCATGTTTTTTAAGCGACCAAGATCGCTTGTTGCCTTCACCACGGATGGCTCTTTTTATTCCTTTTGTGATTGTTGGATGGCGAGTTACACGATCCATGGTCTTTTTCATCGCTCGTGACGAACGAAATTCATGAAAAGTTACTGATGGAGTGCACTAGTTAACAAAGCTTTTGTAATGAAAAAGCATATTTATAGTGTTCCCACGCTGATTTCAATTATCCAATTAGATTTTCTCTATCGCCCACAGTTTTTAAGCGATCGTAAGTGTTAATCTTTTTATTTTCCCCGTTTTTTTTTTTTTTTTTTTTTTGCATCACGTACTGATAAGAACTCATCATTCCCAATTAAAAGCTTTGCTGCAGCGCTGACACGGTGGTCGGTCCCGACGTACGCTACCCGAATTGAATCATTTTCTGCGTTTTTATATTTGAATGCAAACAGAATTCATAGACTTTTACTCCGTGAAAAATGTTTCAGCATACTGTAATAGTTTTGACTCTGTAATGGTCATGTTCGTATTTTAATATTTCTTTCGAAATGACTTTAAAAGTTTTACATGATAGAAAAAGGTGATGACTTCGGTACCATTAGCATATTCTGCCAAAAGAAAAGGAAACATATGAAAATTTGGAAACTTTATTAGATAGAGTTCAATGTAACACACATATCGTAGCACGATAAGTTCTGGTCTTAGCTATAAGTCTAAAATTAAGCTTGTCTTCTTTGCGGTGGGGACAACAATGACGAGAAGAGATAGGGGGAAAAGGAATGGACCAACCGTATGTACTCTCCCACCGTATTAAATTAGAACTTTTCAAAATATATCTGAAGAATACTTAAAACCAGAATTTTCATACTTTTGATGTAAAGCTAGAAAAAAAAAAAGAAAAGAAAAAAAAAGAGCCTTTTTAGAGAGCCTCTCAATGTTCAAGCGAACGAATGATTGCTCCTTATTGCTGGACATTTAAGGGGGATGTTCCTGAAACAAAATACAGAAAAAAAAAATGGACAAAGTTTTTGAATTATTATTTTAGTATTAATCATGTATATGAATATTAGGGTGGGCCGAAAATGACTTTTTTTTAAATTTTTATTTCGATGATGGGTACTGCGGAAAATTTACAATTAGAGGGGGCAATATGCACATAAAAAAATTGATATTTTTTGGTTAATTTCTTGATCTGCCGCAATTTCGTTGAAGTTTGGAAAAAATAATTTTTTGAGATTTTTAGCAAATTATTAAATATTTTCTATTTTTTAAGTTCAGATAATTGGTAAGACGGAAACGGTGCCATTGAGGGCATAAAATTTACTCAAAAAAATTTGAGGTCTGTGGTATAATATCTTTCTCTTCCATAAATGCATAGAAGTTTCCGCAATTTCCTGTTTTTTCCCACGTTTTTAATAAATTTTGTCAAAACGCTAAAATGCTGTTTTAATCGTATTTATCTTCAATAATTGCATTGTTTGTAACATATGATGCATTTTTAGATGTTTGGAGCTAATAAATTAGCTGTTTATTGTTTATAAGTTTTAAAATATGAAATATGCTATTGAAAAATGATATCAGTTCTCTGTTTGGCTTACGTTAAAAGCCATCCAGAACAACCCAGAGCTCACTCTTAATCACTTTTAAATATTTCGAAATAAGCAAAATTGTTATTCTTTAACTAATAGCAGTCGGGTTAACGTTAAAACAATGAAAAAATAAATGTCATTGCTGGTGTTGAGAAATAAATAAATAAAAACACAGAAAGAACTGCAAGATTCTGACGCCTGGAAATAAGATAAACTACTGGACATAAGCTGATAGGATGCGAAGACCAACTTATGCTACCATTTTAGGCTACTCCTGTCACTTTACATAGGCAAAAGGGTAAGGGAAAATACTGAAAAATTGAGCATGGATCCAAAAATACGTACTAGGCAGTTGTGCAACTGGTTCAACTGGATTGTGCTCTCCGGAGCGTCAATGCAGTAAAACAGAACACTTTGCCCGCGTGCACTTGACAAATTACATTGAACATTAAAAATCAAAAAATACCTAATTTTAACTAAATAAGGACTGAACTGGATATCAGTAGTTCTCAATTAATAGTTTGGATGATAATTACAAAAATCTTATCCTTTTATAATAACAAGAAATATTTTTGAAAAACCACGAATATTACAATAAAGGTATCATTTTTAAAATGGCTTGTATAATTTTTTCGTTGATCTTTGGAGCTACTTATTTTTTGACAGGAATTAACTATCTGTCTAGGAACTTAGTTAAAATATTGCTAGATACACTGCTCGACATTGAAAATGCAACACCAAGAAGGAGTGGTCAGAAATTCATGCAAATTTTACCGTAGACGCACGTCGCTGAGTTATACGAATGATATGAAATGCGCAGCTCTCCGACGCACGTGAAGTAAGATATAAGAGAATGAAGTTGAAAAGTGGGCTATGTTCATGTTGGTTTTTCTGCCAGACTAATTATCGGAGAAATTTGGTTTTTGTCTCGAAGGATACGTGTGATAGGAGGAAATGCCACGCCGTCCTTAACGAAGACACTTCCAGCATATAGACGACTTTACAAGGGGTATGGTGATCGGACTGAGAAGGGGAGGTTGGTCCATACGTCAAATTGCAGCTGATACCCACATGGATGCAAGCACTGTGCATCGGCTGTGTCGGAGATGGTTGGAAAGAGGAAATGTAGCCACATTGAGGGGTGCAGGTGCAGCCAGAGTGACGTCAGACCGCTTGGATCGACGGATTCACCGTCAAGCTGTGCAAGCAAGTCAAGCTGTGCAAGCAAGTGTGTGTAACCGCAAGTCACTTGTACGTCGATTCTGCAGCACGTGCAAGGTACCCTGGATGTTCCTGTGTCGACCAGAACCATTTCTCGTCGACTGGTTGCACGTGGCCTGCAATCACGGCGCTCGCTAAGAAGACTGCCATTGACCTCACAGCACAGACTCCAACGTTTGGAATGGTGCCGGACCAGAGCGACGTGGATGGCAGAATGGCAAACCGTAGTGTTCTCAGATGAATCCCGCTTCTGTTTGTCCAGCGATAGTCATCGCATACGTGTGTGGCGTCGACGTGGAGAAAGATCGAATCCGGCAGTAACTGTGGAACGCCCCACAGCGCGACAACGTGGCATAATGGTTTGGCATACAATTCCGTATCACCGTTCTATTGCATACAATTCCGTATCACCTCTAGTTCGTATTCGGGGCACTATGACAGCCCAACGATATGTAGATAATGTACTGCGGCCGGTGGCAATCCCCTACCTTCAGGGTCTGCCAAATGCAATTTTTCAACAGGATAACGCCCGGCCTCACAGTGCTCGAATCAGCCAACATGCTCTACGAGGTGTACAGATGCTTTCCTGGCCACCCTACTCTCCTGACTTGTCACCAATCGAACATGTGTGGGACGTGATTGGACGCCGTTTGCAGAACCTGTCACTGCCTCGTTCAGAGGACGAACTGTGGCAAATGGTTGAAAGGGAATGGAGTGCCATCCCTCAGGACACCATCCGCAGGCTTATTGACTCCATGCCTAGACGTGTTTCTTCGTGCATCGCTGTCCGCGGTGGTCCTACTTCTTACTGAGCCGACGCCGTCCTCGCTCTAAATTTTGCTTATTTATTTTGAAATAAATATCACTTATTGTTCCATGCTGTCTCTGTCTTCTTACCAAATTTCATCAATTTCTGACTTCTCCTTCTTGGTGTTGCATTTTCAATCTCCAGCAGTGTATGTTACACTGCAAGCTGGGAAAATATTTCACTATTACACTTTGCCACACATTCCCCTACTACATTTTTTTAATTAATCTGCAAATGCTGTTTTGAAAGTTTGTTCTTCTGTGATTTGGGGACTTGATATTTTCTTTAAGTGTATCTGCAATTTAAAATTCACAAATGATGCAATAAATCAATGGAAAAAATCTAATATTTAGAGAAATATATAAATTTTATGCCTCGTGCTGAGAACCTAATTTCTTTAAAAAAAATTGAGTAAAGGTTTGTTTAATATCAATATGATTGTCGAAAATGTTTATTGTGATTTCAAAAATTACAAATTATGCCGACTTGTGCTTGAAAGTGTAAATTAGTATTTGTGTACTGAGCCGAATCGAAAAAAATGGGGAGAGGAAGTAATTAATTGTTTAGTTAGTTACTGCCTCATATCGCGCATTTGTTACCTGTTACTTTATTATTTTCCAAACAAAACAATTGATAAGTTCATATCATTTTTTTTAAAAGACAGCCTTTGCTTACCAGGCCCAAAATTGATAGTTTTCTCATTGAGAGTCCTTCTCTGTGGGCGAATAACACTTAATTCCTTGAAGGAAAAAGGATGGTCTCAGTGTTTTTATTCCAGTAAATGATACAACTAAAAGAGCTGTAAAAATGATGCAGGACTGTCATTGCTTGCTAACAATTGATGAGAAGCAAAAACAATTTTTGTTGTGTTGCGTCCAAGAGTACCGAAATATATACTCTGACCGCAATAAACAAACATTAAAATGATAGTATGTTTAATAATATTTATTGTACTGTAATATTGTAGTAAACATATATGTTGTAAATAAATCGTTGTCATAGGTTTTTTTTTTTTTTTTCAATTTATTTATTTTAACTATTTTTTATTTTCAATTACAGATACATTTAAAGAAAATATCAAGTTACAAAATCATTAAAGAACATACTTTCAGATGAATAATTTTTAAAAATGTAATATTTAAAATGGAAAATTTTAACTAAAAACTTGAAAAAAAACCTTAATTTTGAGTATTTTCCGGGAGAAATAAATATAAAATGAGAGAAAAAACTAATATTTAGCTCTAATTATGTACTTTATGCTTCATATTTTTCATCTTGATAATTTCTTAAAATTTATCTTTCGTTGTTTACAAAATGCATTGAAAAAAAGCTATTTTTTGAAGAAAATTATGAATTTTAAGCCTCGTTTGGGGTACCTAAATATTTTTTAATTTGGATAAATGATTTTTTGGGACATGTTGGGATCTAGAGAAAGCGTTTTATCATGAAATTTTGAATTTGCGAAAAAAGTTTTTTTCGATTTGGAATGGTGTAAAAGGGCTAGTTCGCACTTTCGGATACAAGTCGGCACAGGTTACCGTTGTTCAAAATTGCATGAAACTTTTTTTACAATTGTTTTGATGTAAAAGGAAAAAAAATAGAGGTTATGCGTTACAAAATTCCGACTTTCGGTTTTTTTGGGACACCCTTTATATATATATATATATATAAATTTTAGACAGAAAAGCGGAAATGTTCTGATGAAAATATAACGTCGTTTTTCTTGCCCTTTTGTTGGCGAAAAATATTGTTTTACATTTTTAAGTCAATAGGTACTTGTTCTTACTCAATTAATTTAAAATTTATTCAAAAGTTGTCAGCAAAAATATTTACAAATGCTGATCAATATTATTCGATTATCCGGGGTAATTATTCGATTAAGCGGGGCAGACTGACAGTATAGTCTATATGGTCTATATAGTCTGTATAGTGCACAGATATGTATGTGTGTGTGTGCAAAGCAGGAGGCTCTGAGCGAAATTTCGCCTGTGCGGGGGTGCGCCAAAATGTCGTTCCGAAGGAGGATTCGGGAAAGCGATCGAAACTGATCGGTTATTCGGGTCAATGCCGCGCCAGAACCAACAAGCGGACAGGTTACATTTGTTGTGTTCAAACCCGGGTCCTGATTTGCTTGTCGCTGATCGATGGATCGCCCCCCCCCCAAGCCCTTCGAATGGGGGGGGGGGTGGAGGAGGAATGGAAGCTCCCCCTCTCTTCCCATTTTAAAGTGGGCGTATCGGAAAAACTCGTCTTTTCCACGATTACAGAAAAACTGATACGCGTGTCGGTGCCCCCCCCTTCCTGTTTCGAACGCGGAAGCGTCTCCCCCCCCTCTCGGGGGGAGAGAGAGTTCGTCTGCTGAGTTGTCCGGACATCCCAATAATGGAAATGACGATCGGAGACCGCATTTATGCGAGACGGCTCTGTTTGTTTGTTTTCTTTTTGGTGTGAGGAAGAGAGGGAAAAAATCTCGGTTCTTTTTTGGAGACACATAAATAGAGAGACACCTCCGGGAGGGCGAACAGGATACGTCTCCATACGGAGTATTTCTCCTCGCAGAGCCAACGCGGAAATGTTCCTCCCCAAATGTCGAACGAACTCCATTTCAGCACCTCAATAACATTTGCGTGACCTTGCTATATAAATACGGTGCTTAACGACTTAAACGACGTACCTGGTGTAAAGTAACGCATCACTCGAGGAAAGGGACGCCATTGGCAAGGGAACTATAGCGTAACATTTCACCCATTTCTGACTAAGGTTACACCTGAATTCTCTGCCAAAAGAGATCGCGAGGCTGGAAGATTACTTTCAATGATTCGTTGATCTTAAAGATAAGGTATTAATTAATCTTTGAGAAAAGAAATTTTCGAATTTTTTTGTGATTTGAAACATCATCATTCACAACCACCCCATGCGCGCAGAGTTAAACAACATTCTAACAATGTGCGTAATACCATGCACATTCAATCCGAAGAAATGGTCAACGGAAGGCTGCCATATTAATTGCACTAGTTCACAAAAAGGTTTTTTGTTGTTAAATGATAAAAAAAATAAAAAAAAAAAAAAGCTTGATCTTTTTATTACTTTCTTCTATATCTAATATATAGAAGAAAGTATTGGTTTCGTGAAAATTTTCGAATGTCAAATTTTGACGGATTTGCACGTTTTGACGTGCGCTGAGTCCATTTCGATCATTTTTGGAAAATGTCTGTCTGTGTGTGAGTCTGTATGTGTGTGACCAGTTTTTGTGTCCGAACTAGAGCAAAAACTACTGCATGAAATCGAACAAAAATTTTTGCACATATGTACCACCATGTGAACTGGTGCACCTGACTTTGTTTAGCGAATTCCTCCAAGGGGGGTGGAGCAATCACACGCGTTCTGCGCGTGGATGATTGCTCCACCCCCTGGCGGAATCAAACGAAAATTGGATTCCTCCAATCTCCATCCTCCCCCCACTGGCGGAATCAAACGAAAATTGGTCCATAGGTAGACCCTATTGAGTACAGGTGCTGATTCAATTTGTGTGTCAATATCTCAAAGGGGGTGGAGCAATCAAAAGTGCTTATTTTGTCATTGCACCTACTGTATCTCGAGAAATATTGCTGAGATTTGAATGAAATTTGAAATAACACTAACCCAATATGGAAGCAAGCATCGATTAAATTTTGGCGCCAATTGCCCCTGGGGGAGGGTGGGGTGATTTTTGCGCTTAGTTAACAACGTGAAAAATTAATTCATTAAAAAATCGCTTTCACGCTATTTAATTATCAAAACAGTTGAAAACTTTCAATGATTTGAAATTTTTAACTGTTGCCAGTTTATTTTTACTAACAAATAAATTGTTTGCAAGTAATCTAAACATGGCTTTTGTAATGATTCCCAAATTCGCTCATTGATTCTGCATTTGCAGGATTATTACGATAATTGGGAAATTGGAGCTGTTTCCAATTATTCGGGCGAGTACGTATTTTATTTTGTAACTGGAATTCATAAGATAGATATAGAAGAAAGTTTCGTGAAGGCCACGACAGCTAGTTTCGATGTGTCTATGTTTTATATTACGGCTACGACAGCTAGTTGTGGGTATGCCGAATTCAAATATGTAAATAGTTTTTCTCCATCACCCACAATTTTCTGTTACATTCGACTGAAGTTTGAAAGAAGTGCGCATATTCATTAGGGCTGAGCCGAAAACGACTTTTATTTCGACGATGAGTATTACGGAAAAGATGCCATTGGGTGCACATAAAAAATGTGACATTTTTTGGTTAATTTCTTGATCTGCCGCAAATGCGTTGAAGTTTGGAGAAAATGCAATTTTTCGAGATTTTTAGCAAATTATTAAAAATTTATTTATTTTTTTTAGTTTCGATAATTTTTAAGGCGGAAAAGGGGTATAAAATGCTCTCAAAAAATTATATGGTGTAATTGAGCTAATATTTAGAAAAGTGCCAATTTGAGTCCCAAGTGAATTTTCACTAGTACTTCAATAATTAGTTAAAAAAATAATTTTCCCAGAAAGAAGACAAGGTTTTGCTTTCATTTCATCTAATAACATCGGAAAAAAAAAATTTTCTTCAGAAAATATGTTTTTTATACTTCAAAAATCAGATCGGTAACGTGTCCCCAGTAGCAAAGCTTAGCATGCAAACAGCTTAAGCGCACTTTTTACTTTCCTAAAAAAACGCACTTGCACAAAAAACGATTCTATTTTTACCCCTTTGTTAATATTTTATTTCATTTTTGTTTTAATCGATTTCTGATTTTCTAGGGAATGCGAAATAAGCGTGTCCCTCAGTTCCGCGTCAGAGCGGTAACAATAACTTCCGATCTATATTTAGGCTCCCAAAATCATTTCCTGCACTGATACCACGTGATACTAAGTACCTGGTGTGTGTGATGTTTTATCGCATCGTAATGAAAAAGTTGCATTTCTGCCTCTAAAATTGCAGGTAAGTTTTCTTTAAGTGATTTTATAAAATATGTGTCATTTAAGTCATCAGATCGGTAACACGAGCTAAAATGCGCACTTTTTGTTATTTTAAAAGTTATTTTATATATAAGTATAGTCCTTTATTACAAGTGAAAAAACCACGTGTTTGATTTTGGTTTAGCGCGATCGACTCGGAAATTAAAAAAAAACGTTGTCGGTTTGTCAGATCGGTAGCAGTCAGAGCGGTAACATTGAAAAACAGCGAATATGTTACCGAACTAACTCTCACATTTCAGAATAATGAAAAAGCAAAAATCATAGGTTTTAGCCATATATTGAATATTTTTGTTCTTAAAAAATGAAAAGCAATGAGTTTTAGTACAATTGCTTCATTTGTGGTTTGTATGACCTGACAATAGAAGTTAGTAAAATTAGAAAAATTAACACTGCAGAAGTTAAGCTAATTAATTATTATTATTTTATTTATTTATTTTTTTGGTGCTTCAATTTCTCATAACTTCGCTAAATAACTAGATAATAACTGGTATGCTGCTAAATTTGAATTTCTGATCAAAAAATTAAATTTCCTGCAACTAATTACAGAAAAGCAAGCAGCAGAGTTGTGTGTTGAAAAAGTTGAAGTTGTGTGTTGTTTCAAAACAAACAAATGTTTTATTAGCTTGGATTTGGTAATCTCATAATTTATTTTATCTAAAAACCTTATCGCTCATTTTTATTTCCAAGAAATTATTTTTTAAAATGAAATTTGATTTTTTAGCCTAATATACATATATTAATATAATTATCTTAATTCTATGTTAAAAATGCAATGAAATGATACCATTTTTAGAGATGTTAATGAAGACTGAAAGCATAAACTCAGATATGTAGCTCATATTAACATCAGATCTGTAACCGCTTAAAAGTGAGTAATCTAAGGAGGGGGTAAATAACTTCCTTGACCTCCCCCCTTTTATTTTCTTGCATTTAGACCCAATTTAGACTTAGAATCCAATATTAATTTTTTTCTGCAAAAAAAAAAAAAAAAAAAAAAAAAAAAAAAATTAGTCAGGAAACTCCAACTTCAAATTGGCACTTTTCAAAATATTGGCTCGATTTCTTCCTTTTCCACAAAAATGTTTGGCAATTTCCTGTTTTTTCCCATGTTTTTAATAAATTTTGTCGAAACGTTGAAATGCTGTTTTCTCCGTATTTATCTTAAATAATTACATTGTTTGAAGCATTTTGAGATGTTTGGTGCTAAGAAATAATAACTCATTTCTTATAAATTTTGAAATCTAAAATATGCTAGTAAAAAATTTGTGCAGCTCTGCTAGCTTTGCATTCAAAACAGCCAAGAACTCGCCGAAGAAAGAGTGAATTTGCAGAACATGTTTGCCCTAATTCCCAACAGAGTAATTTATCTACACTTTTTAAGCAACAAAAATACTTTTCGAGTTGAATTTCTGCATTTCAGTATTTTTACTCCTGTTAAATTTGCTGCAGCAAAAGGCCATTAAGGAAGAGTCTGTCATGTCCAGTTTTGGCTCCTGTCACCATTTTAATAGTATTTTAAGTCCTAGCTAACGTAGGACGTCTAAAAGAGACTGTAGATTCTAGAATCGTTTGAGATACAAAGTTTAGCTATGTGACAAAAGACGCTTCGATTGTTATAGGTTTACTGATATTGGTTGATTACCCAATCGAATAGATCGTAGCAATCCCTAACTCTAAATTTTGATTTCTGAACCTTAAACTCTCGAATTTGTTTGTTGTTCTTCTTCTTATTATTTTTTTTCCCGAATTGCTGTGCAATTTTTTCCAATTAATTTTCATAACAATGTTTTGATGTCTTGGTTTTTTTCAGTTACCATTCCTGAGGTTGCGTTATTGGGAATTCTCAGGATGGCCTTGTTATTTATAAATCCCTTTGCCCTGCCGATCGTTTCAGTAGGCGAATCACATGGGTGAACGAGCAGTGCAAGATATATCTTAAGGTTTCTATAGGTTTTAAGGCAATGGAGTGCAAGCAAGGAGTTCTGTAGGCATTTGTGACTATAGTGAAATAGTTCATTACGTGTACTTATTCATTCATTTATTAAATCACTTACGTATTTCTTCATTTATTAATTCATTTGCATTCTTTTACTTAATTATTTACTCATTCATTAACTCATTTTCTTATTCGTTCTCTATTTTATTCACTCATTTATTTTTTCTCACACACTAATTAATTTATTTATTCATTTACTTGCTCATTCGTTTCTTTTTCGTTAATAATTATTTTTTCGTTTATTTACGCATTCATTTGATGAAAATTACTGTTAATCGTCGAATTGAAAAATTTTCATAACAAAAATATTTTATTTTTCACTTTGCCCCATATTTTTTTGAAGTGAAAAATGTTCACATTTTTTTTAAAGTTCAAAATAACTGCCAAAGATGAAAAATAATATTTCAACGAGAGTATTATAAAAAAAACATTATTCCTTCTTAATGTACAAAAATTTCTAGAACAAAATTCCCATTTCTTCCTTTTGAAGTAGGCAAATAAACTTAACTATTTCACTTTGCCCCACATGAAAAATGATCGAATAAGCTTTGTGCTGAAAGCTGAAATATAAATGAAATTGAATACCAACGTAAATAAAGCACAAATTAGGTGGAAAGTACTGCTTGTACTGCGCGTACATGCAGTACTTTTTACATAATTTGTGCTTTATTTACGTTGGTTTTTAACTTCATTAGTAAAAAAATGTGGTATTTAAAGTGGAAAAGTTTAACTTAAAACTTGAAAAAACCTTAATTTTGAGTAATTTAAGGGAGAAATAAATGTAAAATGAGAGAAAAAAACTAATATTTGGCTCTAATTATGTACTTTATGCTTCAAATTTTTCATCTTGATAATTTCTTAAAATTTATCTTTCGTTGTTTACAAAATACATAGAAAAAAAACTACTTTTTGAAGAAAATTGTGAATTTTAAGCCTCGTTTGGGGTACCTAAATATTTTTTAATTTGGATGAATGATTTTTTGGGACATGTTGGGATCTAGGGGAAGCGTTTTATCAACATGAAATTATTCCAATATATCTTTGTTTAGTATTTAAAAAATACTGGTGGCCTTAAAGTTATTACTCAGGTTGAAATACTAACTTTGAATATAGTACTGTTTTTTTGGTAATTGTGTACTTTGAAAAACTTGTCTGTTGCGTTATTTATTACAAACGAACATTAATAATTATTTATTCAGTAACATTAAAATCCCTTTAATTTAATTTTCCCGTTTTCTCAATATTTTTTTACTGTCCTTAAAGTTTTTACTCAGACTGCACATCTCTTTATTTATCAATTTATGCAAGCATTTATTGATCTGTCTGTGAGTGTAACTGAGCGAAAACGCCCTCCATGAAAAATTCCTCGCCACGCCATTGCGCCAAATGGCGATAAACTCTCGACCCTTCGCCAAAAAACGACTCATTTTCAAGGAGTAACGTTTTTCGGTTGAAGAATGGCAGAATAATTAATTTCGCGTTCTGACTGTTTTTCCATTTCTTTCTTTTTTCCGCGGAGTCGTCTCGCGACATAAAAAAGGTCAGAGCCGAGTGGGGGTAATTGATTAAGAGGGCTCATTTTTCTTTTCTAATTGATTCTGAATTCATCCCTTTCTTCGAACTTGATTCACGACGCTGCGGATTTTGAGATCGAGTCACAGCTTTCCCGCCCTTTGTCTCATCACCACCCCTCCCCCGACTGATAAATTAAAACAATTTTTTCGTCCGCCTCCCCTCCCCTGCACCGACAGATATCGAATGTGCAGTCGGGATGTTATTAAAAAGACGGAATGACAAATAAAAGTATTCAGCGAATTAAGGAGAGTTTTTAGCCATTACTTCTTCGATTAAAACCGGTTTATGTTTTGAAATCGGTAAAAAGAGGTCCTTTGTGGAAGAACTGAACCTTTTTTTTTTTAATCTTTCGAAAGAAAAAAGGAGTTCGATCCTTCACGGTGCGTGCCCCCCCCCCCCCCTCTCTAAACGTCTTGGAATGTTCGAAATGATGTCAAAGATTCACTGAAACGGATTAAAATGTAATTCTTTATTTTGATGCCACCGATGAGTTATTGGACAAACCGCTTTGATTGCGCAGTGAGAGGAGGTTAACGCCCCCGAGAGCCCTCGATTTTGAGCCGAATTTGTGGATTAGGTTGCACCGAAAAATATTTTCTTTTTAAAATTCAAGTTTGCAATAGTGTGGAAAAGCTGCCGCATGTTATTATATTAGTTATGTGTGCAAAATTTATTCAGTTGCCACTGGGCTGTACTTTTTATGAAATTCGATAATTGTAGCGTTTTTTTAATTTTTTTCTAAAATGAAGTTCACATCAATAAAATTGTACGCGCTCTAAGGACGTCATCGTCATATGCTAATTTTTTAGCACTATTGGAGCTACGGACTCCAATTTCTTATTTAGAAAATCTTATATGTTATTTCTGTCGCCTGTTTTCTTTCTTTTCTATTGGCGGAAAATAGACACACGGGCGAACATTTCTTGTTTTGCTTTCCGTCAAAGAGGAATTGTTTTCTGTTCTTTTCCGACACATTTCTTCGAAAAATAGCGTCCGAAAGCGAAGACACATCGGCGCGACGGATAGAGCGTCGTGCTCAGCATGGGAAGGGTGCGAGTTCGGACCTCTGGACTGAGCAGTAGTTAACGAGGTTTTTGCCTTTTGCAGTGTTTCAATCCACTTTAAATCATCATACACATTGTTTCTCGCAGGCAGAGGCGGCCCTAGCGCCGGACATTCCGGGCCCTTGTCCGGGCCGGCATTTTGGCTCGAATGGATTAAATTTAATTTTTCTTTAAGGAAAGAAACTTACAAAAAAATTTAATCAATATCATTTTTTTTGCCCTTTGGAATCCTGAAAGGTATGAATGTAGCGATGTTTAAGCGAGTTATTTTCATGCATCCATTTCAAGATAACATTTTCGGCTATTTCAACATGGCCTATTAAAATAAACGAATACATCTACTTATATTAAAAACTGAGTGTCTTTCTTTCTTTCTTTCTTTCTTTCTATCTATCTATGTCACGCTTCTTTCTCCTGAACGCCAATGAACTGAAAATCGAACCAGGTACCGATAGATAGGTAATTTTTCAGGCTACATTAATTTACATAAGTGTACGATTTTAATTAACGAAGATATAAATTAATAAGTAGTCAAATTTAAAGTGATGTGTCTTAAATGATTAAATATGAAATCCATTGTTACAAAACGTGGTTGCTTTCAAACAGTGATAATAATGATAATGAGAATTTTGAATGAAGGCTTAACTAAATCAAACATGAAACTCATTAGCGGGCCACGCACGCAGTACTTTTATCGCTAGCTACTAGTAATTTTTTAAAATATAAATTAGTTGAAAAGCTATCTACTTATAATAAAAACTGAGTATCTATCTATGTCTGCTTCTTTCCCTTGAGCGAGCTGTACTTGCTGAAACTTTCCTTTCCATTTTGAAGGCATCTCAATAATTCGAATGATTTTTTTGATGCAGAACAAAAGTAAAGGCGTGTAGTGACTTTTAACGAGCCGCCTTGGCGGCGAGTAGTTTGTTGAAACTTTCGTTACTACTTTAAAGGCGCAAAGCACCCGTGCAACGTCGGGCCACGCAGCCAGCTGCTCGGGGCATTAGCGGGACACGAACGTAGTATGTCTTTAAATCTTATGAAAATTAAATTATATCAAATAATGTAACATCAGAATGAGGTAAAAGTTGGGGCGGGGGGGGGAGGGAATCATGCATCAAAATGCCGCAGGAAGCTAATCTAGCTGCCCTGGCAGCTAGTCTACTTATATTACAAACTAAGTATCTTTCTATCTATATATGTCATGGTTCTTTCTCCTGAACGCCAATGAACTGAAAGTCGAACCAGGTACCGATAGATTGGTAATTTTTCAAGCTTCATTAATTTTAATTTATATAATTATGCGATTTCAACTAACGAAGATATCAATTAATAAGAAGTCGAATTTAAAGCGATTTTCCCTAAATGATTAAATATGAATTCCATTGTTACAAAACGTGGTTGCTATGAAACAGTAATAATAATGATAATGAGAACTTTGAATGAAGGCTTAACTGAATCAAGCATGTAACTCATCAGCGGGCCACGTACGTAGTACTTTTATCGCTAGCTACTTGTATTTTTTTGAAATATAAATCAGTTGAAAAGTCATCCACTTATATTGAAAACTGAGTACATGAGCCAATATTTTGAAAAGTGCCAATTTGAAGTTGCAGTTTCCTGAATAAAAAATTAATGTTGGATTCTAAGTCTAAATTGGGTCTAAATGCAAGAAAATAAAAGGGGGGAGGTCAAAGAAGTTATTTACCCCCTCCTTAGATTAAAACCTTATCTTCTTTCTGGGGAAAACTATTTTTTTAACTAGTCTGAGATACTAGTGAAAATTCACTTGGGACTCAAATTGGCACTTTTCTACATATTAGCTAAGATATCTATTCCTGCTTCTTTCCCTTGAGCGAGCTGAACTTGCTGAAATTTTCCTTACCACTTTGAATTGGTGCGAAGCATCTCAGTCATTTGAATGGTTTTTTGATGCAGGAAAAAAGTAAAGGCATGAAGCGCCTTTTAGCGAGCCGCCTTGGCGGCTAGTTGTTTGTCGAAAATTTCTTTACTACTTTAAAGGCACGAAGCGCCCGTGCAACGCCGGGCCACGCAGCTAGCTGCTTTAGCGAGCCACGTACATGGTATGTCTTGAAATCTTATGAAAATTAAATTGTATCAAATAATTTAGCATCAGAATGAGGTAAAAGTTGGGGCGGGGGGGGGGGAGGGAATCATGCATCAAAATGCCGCAGGAAGCTAATCTAGCTGCCCTGGCGGCTAGTATTTATAAAATAAACGAATGTTTAGAAACTATAATTGTGAATAGAGACATTTTAAAGAACAATCTACAGTAGATAACTTTTTTAAGAATCAAGATTTTGAAATTGTTGAACGAAGCTCTGGCGCCAAAACGTAGTTTTTTGGGGAGGGAAAAAAATCTCAATTCAACAAATGAAGAGCCGAATTTTAACGAACACAAACAGAAGACAAAATAATAAGATGTGTGCATGCATAGATACTTACATCTGCTGCGAAGAGATCTAAGGCATCATTGAAAAAATAATAATAATAAAATAAGTAATAATAAGTAACAATAAATAATAATAATAATAAAATAATAATAAAATAAGTCATAATTGTAATGTTACAATACTCTGGCTCACTGTCTTCAAATTTCCCGAATCATTAGCGAAAATTTCCCGAATATAAATTTATTTTGGAGGTTATAGTGTCCTCCCATAAGAGTGCCCCCTGATACAAGTTTTGTAAATTATAAAGAGAGAAAATTGCAGAGAGAAACAAGGCATATAAAGGCGCTTGATCTAGCACGAAGGTCTTCAACCTAGGTTCTGGGAAACCCTAGGGTTTCTTAGATACTTGAAGGTAGGTCAGATAGTGATCACTATTTGCTTAATCATAGCGCCTAACTTTTAATAAAATTTCAATTCTTATAAATGATCAAATGTTCTTTAATATATCTAAAGCATTTCCTAAATCTACTGACAAAACAGCTCCAAATGTCCCGTTACATCAGGTGGAATGACTCAGATGTCTTGATAACAATTAAATAAATCTTTGAAACTCTTTGAAAAGTGCTGCAACTTTATTTTTTATCAAATGCATAAAGCATCAATTTTTCTTATGGATGTTACTCTTCTATTTTTTAAACATTCACACCCTTTCCTTTAAACCATTCAATGCATTTTTTTCTATTGATCAGTTTACATTTAATTCAGTGTTGTATTAGTCGGTAGATTGGAGCAACTCTATATTGAAACTCTATTACGAACATTAACTCTCTGAAAGCCAATGTCAGTTTTCTTTTCTCCTCCCAAGCTTTTTTTCCTTGTTGATGAATGTCACCCGATTTATAGAACCACAAGCACAAGCAATTTTCATTTTAATTGATTTTAATTTGAAAAAGAATATATAACTTTTGAAAGGTATTGTTTGCCTATTTTTCTCCTGTTATTTTTGTTGTCTTAGTTGATTTTTATAAGGCCTCAAAATGCAGAATTTTTGATTTATTTTTCCACATTTTTCCTGAGGGAGAAACCCCTTACCCTCTGAATTTGCAACTATTCCATACTTTATGGAAAATAGTCACTGCATCATTCTCCTCATACTCCACGGTCAATAGAAATGAATTAAGTAAAAATAAATACAGTATGGAGTGCATAAATGGGTGGTGGGGAGCTTCTGAAACAGCGGAAAAATGGCCTGTTTTGCTTACAACAGAGTTTTCGGGACTACAAAAGGGGTCCTATATCTAAAATAGCTTAGGGCGATATTCGGTTTAAATCCGACCCTGAATATAGGATTTTATTTTGTCACACTGTTTTTGTTTCACAACATTATTGAGTTGTATTTATAAGCAATTTATTTCTTTTCAAATTTTAAGAGGGGCGGCATTTTGCATTTTTGTCCGGGGCGGCAAAACTGCTCGCAGGTGTTTTTCGTGTTTGAGGTATCATTTCAGCGCTGTTCGATCGAGCTTCGAAAGGAGTTCGTCGTGGATTCCTTCGCGGCTGCCAGCGAAAAGTGATCAAGCGGCTCGCCATCTCGCTGCTGTTCAAACGATGACTCAAAAACGAGCTCCTTCTGTCGACTGCGCACCGGTTCACACGCATTGGGAAAACAATGCTGTCGGAGGAATTCAGTAAGATCGGAGCGGCCCCGGAGGCGACCGAAGAAACAGTGACGCAGACCGATGACATTTTGCACGTACGCTAACATAATTTCACACTGATGGAAATTTGAAATTTTAGAACAGGGGAAAAATAATCTATGCATCCTATTGTGGATCTCGCTATTTCATATGCATATAAAGGCTGTTTGGCTACCACTGAGTTGGCCATCTTTCTGGAGTGGAGAGCCATTTTTGCTACGCTGGTAAATTATTTGTTTAAGTTCCAACTGTGGTGCCCTTCTGAGCCCCCTTCCGCCGCCCTCCCGAGACACTCGACACGGGCCTGGAGCTGAAAGTACACGACGAAGTCTTTTGAGATTGCGTAGAGGCCCCACGTTGCCCCAACTCAGAGAGTGCACTGAAAAAATGTTGTGCAACCTCGCTCCATCCATTCGGCGCTGCCTCCACTGCTACACCGGCGCAGTGGCGCGTTCCTCGCGGAGGGACACGCCGTGGTGCGATGTCACTGGAGGGCGGCGTTTCACTCCTTTCTGTGCGAGGTGGCACCGGGATTCTCGCTCGACTCGAGAGAAATCGTCGGGCTGGAAGACTGCCCCCCACTGTTCGTTCCATTTATGTTCGTCGCTTTCCAGTGCAATAAAGTTGTCCGTTATATTTTAGAAGCAACTATCAGCTTTTGCTCGCGCCCCATGATGAGAAGTTATTTTTCAATTTTCGACCCGCTTAAAAAACAGGGTAAATTTAAACCCTTTGCTTTTGGACAACAGCAAAAACCTCCCAGGCAAGAATCTCTGCCATAGCTTCTGATTCATCTCCCGGTCTGTCCGGTCGCCAACCTCCTCCCCTGGCTTCTTTCGCTTGGCGAAGTCGCGAGGCCGTTGGCGGCCTCGGCTTCGGCGCTGAACATCTCGCGAACACGTGGAGGCCACGTGACTCCCGATTGGCGGGATTCCCGCGCACTGAGCTCCCGATTATGCGCGGATAATCCGAAAAAGGGGCGGGAAACGACGCCAGAGTCCATGCCATGGCCGACAAGAAGTCAGCACGCACGTTTGATTTCGCGGCTGAAACTGATGGCACAGGCTGCAAAAGATACTTTCGAGAGCTGAAGGCTCCCCATGACTCACTCGCGTTTCTCTGCCCTCAGTCAGAACAGAAAACAAAAGACCCGCGGATAATCCGACTTCGGATGATCGGGAGTTTGTGCTGCGAGGAGAAATGAGGAATGAGTGCTGAAACCATGGATGTTAGTGAGATCAGGGGTTACGACAGCACTTGAAATGTTATGAAGCAAGTTCTTATTATTCGTTGAAAGTAAAAGTTTTTTTTTTCTTCCGTTTCCCAACTTCGAATTTCGTGCTAGAGCAGGCTAATCGGTAAACCGTAAACGCACGCCCGAGCACAGCTCCACTTTGCAGAAATTCGCAATGCTAGCTGAACCGCGCACTGGACAGAGAGAGCGCAAAAACACCACTGCTGGCAGCGCATTGCAGTTATAAGAGAACAGCTTGCATTTTGAAATAGAAGAGTTTTTGGAAACATCAAACGCAGAATATTTTTAGGATTTTCTTAATTCAGAAAATTTTAAACTCGAGCACCTTTTTCTATTATTATTATTATTATTTTTATATGTACAGCGATTGACGCCACTACCTTTTGGGGATTTCGAATTTTACGTAGGCCACTTGACAATAAAAATGTATTTAATTTGTTACTAAAAAATTTATTTTCATTCTGTATATGTCATTCAATAGTGTGTGCACCAGAAAATATGTATTCTGTAAATGGACAAATTTTAAACTTGACCTGCAAGAGAAATATTCGCAGTGATGGAACAGAACATGCGAGAAGCAACACATCTCCTGCTGGTTTCACGCATTATGATATGTAAAAAAAATTACGTATTTATGACTAAACTGCCTAATCATCCATAACCGGCCAGGGTTTTGTTTCTCGTTCTTGTTTTTGTTTTCTCGCACTGATTTCTCTTTCAGGAAAGCCACGACCATTCGACTTTTTCAGAATTATTCAATACTTCTTAAACAAAAAATAGTTTGAGTACTACTGTACTGCAACACAATGCGCGTGTGGTTTTGTGTAACTTGTACGACTGAACACTAAAGAAAAGGGGTGTAAGCTTTCGAACCAGAGGAATTGGAATGGAAGAAAAGCGAAAGAAGCGAGCGACAAACATAGATGGAACTGATACATCGACCCCGAGGCATCGATGCTTTCAATCATGCATCTGTTTTCAAGAACATTACGTACGTATTTTCATGATGAGTTTTATCGTTCAATCGGAAATATCGCGTTTCTTCTTTTGTCTTCCATAAAAACATCGACTGTAAGACATCGGGGGTCCTTTTTTGAAAACGCTTTCCAGGGAGACAGATGATGCAACTATTGATCAAAGATGTAACTTTTTTACAACTTATTTTTGATTTTTTTTCTTTTTTTAATAGCTGAAAAGGGGTGTGACATCGAAGGCAAAACATCGATGTTTTAAGACATCGATGTTAAGAAATTAAGACAGCGATGGTATTGACACATAGACCAAAAAATATCCATGTTTCAAAACACCGATCTCTTTTTTTTGAAAAATTGCATACGCATTTAAATATTAAAATAATTTGCATACGCATTCATCAGTAATACAGTAACTCTTTAATAACTTTGAGTCTCTTTATGCCACTCAATGAATGTTTTCTTTTGTTTCCTGAAAAACATCAACCGTATGATATTGATGTCAATTATAGAAAACTTTCTTAGTGAGATATATACCGCAACTGTTGATGAACTGTAACTTTTATTTATCGCATATTTTTTTAAACTTATTTTCTGAAAGGTAAAACATCATTATCGAAAAGAGAATTCAAACGCTGTTTAAAAATCATTGACCATAAATCGTGGTTAGTAAACTCTCTTTCAATACGATAGATATTGCAACTAATGAAGAGGAATATTTTTTATTGCATATTTTTATTGCTTTTTGCAGAAATGTAAAACTGACGTCGAAAAAAAAATAACATTGAACGCGAAACAACGGTCATTAAATGGCATCGTTTTTAAAAACATCGATGGTCGCTGTGTAACGGCTGATTAACTATATAACTTTTAGCCTCATATCTTGATTTTTTTTTTTTTTGCTGAAATATAAAACATTCACATAAAGAATAATAATGAGAAAAATAAATTAAAAAAAATTAATGGCGAAAGCAAATTAGAAATGTTTTAGAAACATAGAGAGCAAAACATCGATAATAATCACAGAGAATAATGTTTTACAATTATTCTCTCTGATTATTAATACTGAAACTTCTGATTGAGGATGAAAACTTCTTAATACGTCTGCTTATCGCATATTTTATCAAGCTTTTTCTGCTGGATTATAAAACATCGACATCGAAAACAACATCGAACCCAAAGCATCGATGTTGGAAAAACATCGACCCTCAAACATCGATGGTAAAAACATCGATGTTTCCAAAACATCGATATTGATGTCGCAGCACTAGCTGAAATATAAAACATAGACGCCTCGAAACTAGCTGTCGTGGCCGTCACGAAACTTTCTTCTATATCTATCTTATGAATTCCGGTTACAAAATAAAATACGTACTCGCCCGAGTAATTGGAGACAGCTCCAATTTCCCAATTATCGTAATAACCCTGCAAATGCAGAATCAATGAGCGAAATTGGAAATCATTAATAAAGCCTTGTTTAGATTAATTGCAAACATTTTATTTGTTAGTAAAAAGAAATTGGCAACAGTTAAAAATTTCAAATCATTGAAAGTTTTCAGCTGTTTTAATAATTAAATAGCTTAGTATTAGTTTTAATAATTAATAATGAAAGCGATTTTTTAATGAATTTATTTTTCGCATTGTTGACTAAGCGCAAAAATCACCCCCACCCTCCCCCTGGGGTGACTGGCGCCAAAATTTAATCGATGCTTGCTTCCATATTGGGTTAGCGTTATTCCAAATTTCATTCAAATCGCAGCAATATTTCTCGAGATACAGTAGGTGCAATGACAAAATAAGCACTTTTGATTGCTCCACCCTCTTTGAGATATCGACACACAAATTGAATCAGCACTTGTACTCATCGGGTCTACCTATGGACCAATTTTCGTTTGATTCCGCCGGTTACTTCCTGAGATATAGCAATCACCCACGCGCAGAACACGTGCGATTGCTCCACCCCCCTTGGAGGAATTCGCTAAAAAAGGTCAGGTGCACCAGTTCACATGGTGGTACATATGTGCAAAAATGTTTGTTCGATTTCATGCAGTAGTTTTTGCTCTAGCGCGGCCACAAAAACTGGTCACACACATACAGACTCACACACACACCCACACAGACAGACATTTTCCAAAAATGGTCGAAATGGACTCAGCGCACCTCAAAACGTGCAAATCCGTCAAAATTCGACATTCGAAAATTTTCACGAATACAATACTTTCTTCTATATATTAGATATAGAAGAAAGTAAAAACATCGAACGCAAAACAACGATGTGTAAAGAATATAGACTGAAAGAGTGATGTTTAAAAAACATCAACCGTAAAACATAGATGGTCATGATAGAAAGCTTTTCCTAAAGAGACCATTGACCTAAAGTGCAATTATTGATTAACCCATTTATGCCCAGTGTCCTAAAAACAGGACGCTTGTTAGTTACTGCATACAAAAACCTGTAACGGGTATATTCTTTTACTAAAGCTGTTTTTCACAAGTTAAATAGTCCATCTTCTTGAGAAAACTAGATAGAGCCACTTGTTGCACATCAGAGTTTATTTAGTGAGAGCTTTTTTCATATAAATCAGTCAAGCAACGATCCAGCATGGGTCCCACAGAAAGTATTTATTTATTTATTTATTTATTTTTTTTTTTTTTGCTAGCTTATTTTTCAAAAAACTAAACTATTTTAACCCATTAATGCCTGACATTTTTTTTTCAACGATACTTTGTATACTGGTTACAAATAGTGTTTAATGGATAGGAAAAATAGTTAAAAAATTATCATGTAAAAATTAAATTTTTTATTTAAGAAAGGAAAATCGTCCCTAAAAAGGGACGCTAGGCACCAGAGGGTACATACTTTTTTACCAAATTTTTTTTTCAGCCTACGATGTAATGTTGAAAATGACAATTTATAAGAAGAAATAAAAGCAGCAATTAATATAAACTGGAAAGTAGATTCAGAGAACAAGGAAATATTGGTGTTGTTGAGTATGAAAAAGTCAGCAAATCATTTGTTCTGCAAACTTACGTATTGCATTTGCTGCATTCCGATAAGCTCTTTTACTTCAATGGGCGCATCTTACCTGAGTCTTATTTAAAGCAATATAACAATTAGCCCCATCATACCTAACTCAATCCGGTACTCTTGAGCTCAATGCGTACAGCAGCTTCTAAAATAAAAATGAAGAGCGGCTACCACCATTTTTTAGAGTGAATCAAAAACCGGTAGTTCCCGATATTTGATGCATGGGATCTTTTTCCTTATGCAACGATTGTACTGAGCAACCATATATATTTGGTTCATCAATTTCAATTACTTTCTTTTCGCTGTTGGACAATCGCTTAGCCTTTACAATAGGATGAACTCCATGAAGATTCGATGCAATAGTTATGGCATTGCTATTATTCCACCGATCCAACGTAATATTATTTTACCTGTCATCGACATTTATTCAAAACTTCCTCTCTTTTCTTTTTTGAACAACGTAACTTTAGTTCATGAGCATTTTTTAATCCGATTCTTGCACAAAACCTTTCTAAGACAAATAATCACGTAGGAACGCAAGAGAAGTAAATAAATTGTCACAGTAGAGATCAAAATTGGCGTTCTCAGGGAATTCTGAAATTAAATCTGCAACCCCCCCCCCCACCTCTTTTCCAAACAACAGACACATATGCAATCCTTGAATTCTTCATCAAGGTGAAATGCTAAGCTTCTGAAACAGCTTAGGGCTTCTTCAACAGTCAGACTAAACAATAATAGACACCTAAATACATAATGGAAAAGTAATTAAATACAACGAAAAATTAGTGCTTTAAAGAACTACATTTTTCAAATAGCTTTCTTTTAAAATTTACCTTGAGTATTTTTTGTAATTAAAAAAAGAGAAAATATTTAAGAACGTTGTATAATTAAGTTTATATATTAATTAATTTAATTTAATTAGATTTTTGAAATAAAATAAGTTTTAAAAATGACAATTATTATCTGTTTTTCAGTCTAAAAACATTTACTAACTTCTTTTGATATACACTGAAGTGACAAAAGTCATGGGATACCTCTTAATATCGTGTCGGCCCTCCTTTTGCCCGGCGAAGTGCAACAACTCGACGTGGCATGGACTCAACAAGTCGTTGGAAGTCTTCTGCAGGAATATTGAGCCATGCTGTCTCGATAGACGTCCATAATTGTGAAAGCGTTGATGGGGCAGGATTTTGGGCACGAACAGACCTCTCGATGGTGTCCCATAAATGCTCAATGGGATTCATGTCGGGCGATCTAGGTGGCCAAATCATTCGTTGGAATTGTCCAGAATTTTCTTCAAACCAATTGCGAACAGTTGTGGCCCGGTGACATGGCGCATTGTCATCCATAAAAATCCCATCGTTGTTTGGGTACATGAAGTCCATGAATGGCTGCAAGTGATCTCCAAGTAGCTGCACATAAGCATTTCCAGTCAATGTTCGGTCCAGTCGCACTAGAGGACCAAGTCCATGCCATGAAAAAACAGCCCACACCATTACGGAGCCACCACCAGCTTGAACAGTGCCTTGCTGACAGTTTGGGTCCATGGCTTCGTGGGGTCTGCGCCACACTCGAACCCTACCATCGGCTCTTACCAGCTGAAATCGTGACTCATCGGACCAGGCCACGGTTTTCCATTCATCTAGGGACCAACCGATATGCTCACGTGCCCACGAGAGTCGCTGCAAGCGATGTCGTTCTGTCAGTAAAGGCACTCGAGTCGGTCTTCTGCTGGAATAGCCCAAGAAATCCAAATTTCTCCGCACAGTTCTAGCAGACACGTCCATTGTACGTCCCACATTGATTTCTACGGTGATTTGACGCAGTGTTGCTTGTCTGTTAGAATTTACGACTCTTTGCAGACGTCGCGATCTTTAAGTGCAGGCGGTCGACCACTGCGCTGTCCATGGTGGGATGTTATGCCTGAAATTTCATACTCTCGGCACACTCTTGACACAGTGGATCTGGGAATGTTGAATTCTCTAACGATTTCCGAAATGGCATGACCCATGCGTCTAGCTCCAACTAACATTCCGCGTTCAAAGTCTGTTAATTCACGTCGTGCGGTCATCATCACGTTAAAACCTCTTCACATGAATAACTTGAACAGAAATGAAAGCTCTGTAAAAGCACTGCGCATTTATACCTGTTCTATGCGATGCTACTGCCATCTGAAAATTTGCATATTGCTATCCCATGACTTTTGTCACTTCAGTGTAAATTATAGATTCTAAGCAAGAAACCAGCAACGGTTAAACAATGCAGCCTTTGGTGCCTAGCGTCCCTTTTTAGGGACGTTCTTAAATTGCTATAAAATCCTAAAAAAATTTAAAATTTACAAAATTGCAAAAAAAGGTAAACTAAAACATCGATCAAAGTAGCACATATATCAAACACAGATAGATTTACTTGTTAATAACTTTAAAAACTTAGCTTTTTGTTTTTGAGACAGTGAACGATGTAATTTTTGATAAAGATCATAATCAAATGGCTACAGATCACACTTTACAGCGGTTATGTGCTGAAATCTGTTAATACAGAATTGAAGCAATACCAAAGTAGAACACAATTATTTGGTTGAAATGTTCATTTTTGGAAAATTCAGACTCACTTTTTGGACCGTCCCTAAAAAGGGACGCTAGGCATTAATGGGTTAAAATGATTTGCTTACAATGGATCACAGATGCCTTCTGTCATGTTACTTTGAAAAAATAAAGTCAAGTAAGGCGTATTTTGCGCACATATCTGTCCCGTGTCCCATAAACAGGACGTTAAATAACTTCATAAATATGGCAACGGCAATCTATTTTACGCCTAAAATGTATGTAAACCATTCCAAGTAAGAGTTTTAAGTATCGATTTTTTTTCTTTTTTGCTGAAATTTTTAAACATCAACATCGAAAAAACATCGACGTTTAAAAACTATCATCGATGTTTCCAACAGAGCGGCAGGAACACGTAATACACCGCCTACTCGCCTGTTTCGATCCATGGACTTGAGTTTCGAGCTTATTATGCTCTCATCAGCATGGAATACGAAACTAGCCGAGTTGGAGGCAAAAATAATCTCATAAAGCAAAGAGAGCCAAAAACAAACTGGTAGCTAATGTGAAATTAGAACACCGGCCTCGAGCGAGCTCTGTAGATGTGGCTTCACTGCCGGCGTGGTGTCGGCGCAGAGAAGGCCCACACCCGGCTCGGAAGAGAACGCAATAAAATGCTGCAGCAGTGCGTATTTTCGGCTCCCCCCTCCCCACCTGTGCAGTCGAGTGCTCGCTCGTCCGCACCCCGTTAAACCGGACTTTGTTTTATCGGGAGATCCATTTCGAGCACCTAGCGGTGGGCAGCAGCAACAGCATTTCAGACCGACAAAGAAAGGGGAAAAAAAAGTTGAGAAAAAGAAAACATGTGTTCATTATTAAATTAGTAGAAAAATATTTAAAAGAAAAACTCGTAAGAATAAGAGCTATATTAGAAAGTGAAACATGCATTGCGAAGGAACATTGGGCATCATTTAAAGCATTTTTGAAAAGAAAAAGGAAAATCAAAGTTGCAATATTGATTCTAAACTCGCCGAATAGTCGAAATTCTTTGAGTTAGGAATTGTTTCGGGAAGTCATCGTGACCTCCCACGAACTCCCATCAAGGTCAACATGAGGGGCATCCTTTCGTAAGCTGGCGCCGGGCGCCGAACCCCCTCGGTATGTATGCTTCTGTACATGGTGTTTAAGTCAAAGGCGGGTCAGCGCAGCGTTGTATTTGTGTTGGTCTAGTACGTACTAGGTATGTGCACACTTTAATTTTCTCGTTCTATGTTCCGTTATCTTGAATCCAATGCGCATTTTTTCTTCTGTGTGGGGGAAGTCCCTCGGGTTCATTCGTGGGTCGTTGCGTTCGCTTTCCTCGTTCCGTTCATTTGGTCTAGCGCATCCGCCGTATAAGGACATAAAAAGCTTGAATGATGACGCAATATGTGAACCTTCTGTAACTAAACATTTTTCAACCAGATTTTTTTTCAATTTGTGCTTTGTTTTTTTTTGGGGGGGGGAGGGTGTTCGCATTTGTATTCACGGTGTTCCGTTTTAACTTGCAAGAACCTAGATTTCTGCAACCGTTCGTCCTAGATGCGTACTCCCAATGCCAAAAAGGCTCAGAATGAGGTGCATAGCTGTTGTGAAAGTTTGAAGTGAAGGAAAACATTCATCAAAAAAACACGAAATCTAACTTTACATATGGTCTCCAGGTCCCCTCACTTATGTCCAGGAAAAATTCTCCGTTGAAAAATAATTCCAACGAAAAAAAAGTGAAAGATTTCTGAAGATTGAAGAAATAAAACTCGAAGAGATAGTCGAGTTCAAAGTTTTCAGGTGTCGTACAGAAAATAAGATCTAGACCTATCACCCTTTCGGTAGACTGAAGCGGGTCAGCACTCCCCCCCCCCCACAAGATGCGTCATCGACAGCGAGTGTAAAATGGTGTAAGGCACAAAATGCTGCGTTTCATATCTCTGTGATTATAGGTCGTACTAGTGTCAAACGTTTTGCTTCCGAAATGTTTTTCTATGACCTCTATTTCCCTAAACAGGAGAGAGGGAAAGTAGAGTCCATTAAATAATCTCAAAAAAAAAAAATAATAATGCGGAAAATGACCTCAAAAATCGAAACGGATGGCTACTGTAGACATCCCCCTTTTGATTCAAAGTTTCGTTCTTATGAAATAACAAGAAACATGTCCATTTTTGGAATTGAGAGATTTTATTTTCGGTAAATATATCGACCCACTGAGTACAAAATTATTTTTCAATCGATCGTTCATTTTCATCTCTGAAAAGGGAGATCCTTTTCCTTTGGATGTGATTGGGCAGCCACCCTATGCCCCTTCATCCTGTTCCTATCTTCATTGTTTGTAACACTTTATATACACAATACATTTAATTTTAAGCAATACACAATTTTTATCTTCTCTTTGTCACTTATTTTTAGCCTGCGCGAATAATTGGGAGTATACCGTAGTTAAATTATAAGTTAAACCTGCATAATAAATGGGTGTGAATATTTGGGTGTGGGTGAGTATGCTTCTTATACAGTGCGTCCCAAAAGTTTATAGAAAACCATGTTTCTGAAACCACAAGCTAATTACACGAGTAAGCGAGACGAAATTATTTATGCAAATAGTTAATGACTTCAAAAAATTATTAAAACACTTAAGCAACTCTTACTGGTCATAGATTTAATTTTAAAAAATATAAACGAAAAAATGCTGTCCCAAAAGTATATAAACAATCATTATTAAAAACTGATTTAAGTATTGGTATTCAGAATTTGCATATTACAAGGTCATTTACTTGTGACGCACAGGTTTTCTGACATAAAAACGAACACGTGTTTCCGTTTCTAAAGATTGGGAAAGATGCCACGCAACGTGAGTTTTCTAAAACGGAAATTTTGAAAATCTACCGTTCGAAAGCCCATGGATGGAAAATAGTGAACATTGCACGTAAATTTGGACGCAATAGGGCTGATATTTATCAAATCTTGTCAAAAGATAATAGTTTTGAAGCAAAATTTCGTTCTGGACGACCAAAGAAAACAACTAAGCGGTAAGACAGAGAGATTTTGAAACTAGTTTCAACCCAGAATCTGTCAACACGGTCCGTTTGTAAAGAAGTAAGCTTTTCAGTGTCAAAATCAACAGTACATCGACGGCTGCAGGCAAGTGCATTTCTTGAAAATCGCAAATTACATCGTTCGTCGAGTTTAACAAGTCGGCATAAAAACGCTCGCGTTCAGTGGGTTCGTAAGCACATGAATTAGACAAATGAATGGTTAAGTGTTATTTTAAGTGATGAAAAAAAGTTCAATTTAGATAGCCCGGATAGTTGGGCGCATTACTGGCATGATATTCGCAAGGAACCATGAACCTTTTTCAGCAGGCAACAAGGAGGAAGTTCACTCATGGTGTGGGGAGCACTTTTTCAATAGAACAACCGATATTGCTTTTTTGAAAGGTCACCAATATTCCGAAGACTAACAGAGAACTCTTAATATACAGTTATTGCCATTTGGAAAGTTGCTAGGTGGGGACGAATGGTTATTTCAGCAAAACAATTGATCCATTTACACGTTTAATTCAACAATGCAATGGTTTAGATAGACAAAACCATGTGACTGTTATGGAATGGGCAGCCTTGAGTCCTGACCCAATAGAAAACCTCTGGGGAATACTAGCCAGAGATGTATATGCTAATGAAAGACAGTTTACAACAGTTCAAGATCTTAGGCTGCAAATTGAACGTAGTTGGTTTTCATTAAAGCCAGAAGTTTTTCAAAATCGTGTTTGAAATATGCCTGATCGCGTTTTTGAAGTTATTAGAAAAAACGGCTTAAAAATTTGAATGTTAAAAATAATATAATGAGCTGTCTATAAATTTTTGGGACAGTAAAATTTGAGTTTTAATTATTATCACAAAATCTGTGATTGTATGATTAAATTCATATAAAGTATTATTATTGTGTTGATATTTCTCATGATTATAAGTTGTGTTGAAATCGTTGTTTCTTTTTTTCTCTCGTAAAACTTGGAAACCTTGTTGTCTCTAAACTTTTGGGACGCACTGTACAAATCCACAGTTTGCGCCGGATCTTTACCAAATTTCGTACTAAAGTCCTTAGCTGCAAATTCACATTGAAGATTTTCGGAACATTGGAACTCTAAAAAAATCCAAAGAGGTCTAATTTAAATTTTGAATCATACTGCCTGGTTAGCCAGTTTCGTAGGATTATATTGGGGAAATAACAACAATAAGTTTCTGTCGGATCTTCGCCAAATTTGTCACAAAGGTTTTTCAATACTCAGAAAGTTCACATGGTGGGGGAGATAGGTGTGTTTAAAAAAATCCGATAAGGTCTCAATTTAAATTTTGAAATAGCTATTCCTTCACTTTGGCGTGAAATTGTACACAATTTTTTCTTTTGTTTGAGCCTGATTGGTGAACATGTGTCTTTTGGCAAAATTTTTATTTTCACGGTAGACCGTGCAATGTCCGAGAAAACAGATAGTAATATACAATGACTATGTTTATTCCTCTCATTTCTCAATGAAAGTTATATTTTTTTACGAGCTTGTTACATTCTGAAATGTTTTATGGAAATTTTTTACTTACTCTCATGCAAAGTCTCCAATAAAGCGTAAATAATTATAAAAGCAAAATCTAGATAAAATCATCTTTATTAAATTGATTTAAGGCTGAAAAGATGAAATCCTTTAAAATAATACACCAATAAATAAAACTTTCTGTTCACAGTAATACATCTCGCTCTATTTTAAACGCGTTTATTTTCACTAAAAAATTAAAGTTACTTCTTTAGCTACAATGTCTTTGTCCTCTGGTGCTTAACAAAAATTGCATTACTTACTTGTGATTTCTGTCTCAAACGTTTTTAAAAATTCTAGATTCTGTATTCTTAAACAAATTAAGAATCTGACCTAACTGTTATGAGTTAAACCCTCCAAAACCATTGCTAGTACTTTCCAAACTTGTCTCTCATTAGTCAGATAAGTCATGTGAATTCGGAAGTTTGAAAAAAAAATAATAATTTTCATGATTTGCGCTCCCTCCTCATTGTGTTAAAACCGATGTTGTAAAACAATAAAAGATCGTTATAATGCACACCATGGAACACGTATATAGATTTAAATAAAATACAATTTTAACCATTATTCACAAATAAATGGGCTTCATAACAGAGTTTCATCCTGCACTAAATGGTTACATATTAGCTGTTGAGCTTAAAATACAGAAATTGTGTTTTTCAATTTATTGTTTCCCTTCGAAAAGTTGTGCGATTTATAAAAAATGATGGTGTGCGTATATATAGATTCAGAGGTTTAAGGGCATTATCTGCTGTATTTTTACTTACTTACTGCTGTTTTGCTGATCCACTTACTATTAAAATGCTCATGAAAATAGGAAGGAGCCAGTCAATCAACTAACACAATATTCAGTAAATCATTATTTAATTTTATTTTAGGCAAAATTAAACATTTTTGTCGGTAGTACACGTTTTTCAGTGCAATACAATTCAATTGCTTACTCATGCAGCTTTCTGACATCATAAAAATACCTGTCTGAAGAATTTTTTGACAACCAACTCTCTAACCAACATCACCACACATGAATTCGCAACCTCAGTCAAGGTAGATTGACATTTTGACTTGACACACACACACAAAAGAGAGAGGAAAACGCACAAAAATAAGAGCGCTCACTTTGGTTTAAGACCATACTACTATCCCTTTTGAGGTGCTATGAATTCAAAGTTTATTTTTTACGCTATTCATTTGAACCTTGTTCTGAAACTTTTATTAAGTACTTCACGCGCTACGAGTAAAAAAAAAAAAAAAAAAAAAAAAAAAAAAAAAAAAACACCAAAGGAGCGCAGATTCGAAGGCGCAAAGACGCATAGCCCAGAGGAAGATATATTTTTTTTTTGGTTAAAGCTCCTCCTTCCAGACTACCTATCACCTCTGGGGGTGGGTGGGGGGCAATGAATTAAAGTGAATTATAGCACATTATTAATTATAATCTGCAGCAAACTTTTATAGACTGTTTCATTCGCTTCGAATTAAAAGAAGGGGGGGGGGGGGAGGGAGGGCACCCAAGTCAACTAGATTCGAGGGTGCAATGATACATAGGCCGGAGGGCACTCACTTTGGATTAAGACCCCCCCCCCGCCACCCTCCGACTGGACTGCCTTGTTTCATACCTTCCGAAAGTAAGGTGGAAAAAAAAAAAAAACGAAGGCGCACAGGTTCAAGGGCGCACAACGTGGAAGGAGCTGTATCTTTTTTTTTTTTTGGCAAAGATCCTCTTTTCCGACAACCTATCACGTCTGTGATGCAATAAATAAAAGTTAATTACAATAGGTACCTTATTGAGTATAACCATTTTCTTCAATCTTTTATAGATTGCTTTCCGTGCTTCGAACGTAAAGATTTAAAAAAAAAGGGGGGGAGGGAGCTTTGTTCACGGCGCAAGCACGCACAGACCGAAAGGCGCTAACTTTGGATGAGATCCCCCTTAAAGACAGGCCCGTCATTTAGGGGAGGGAGGGGGTCATTTGCCCCCCCCCCTCCTGACTTAGAGAAATCAATGCATTTACATATAAGTGGGCGTGGTTTTTGTTGTTTTCTAGTGAAATTGTATTGTGTTTTTACCCTTTGCCCCCCCCCCTGGAAAAACTTGAAATGACGTCCTTGCTTAAAGACCACCTATCACTTCTGGGGTACAATAAGAACCGCCTTCTGATAACGCTTATTGACTACTTTTTACATGTTCTAAACGGGAAAAAAGTAAAAAATAAGTAATTTAATAAAGTTGAAGGCGCACTGGCAGTGTGTGTGTGGGGGGGGGGGTACTGTTGGAACTGTTAGGGGTTGCTTTCAAACCTTTAAAATTAAAAAAAAAAAAAAAAAAACGAAGGAGCACGCGTTTTGAGAGCGCAAGGGTGCACAGGCCGGAGGGCGCGCCTGCCCGCGGGCAGGTGGCCTCTACGGTCAGTCCGCCTCTGCTTATACGCCGCCTCATTTATGCGCCCTTTTCACTTATACGACGATTTTGAATGGTCCCAGCACATTCCATAGCAAAATAATGATAGTATCAATCGTTTATGCGTCGCTCTAAAGATAAATATTTCACTTATGCGCCGAATTTTCCCTAAAATGTAAAAAATTTAATTTATTTTCTTTAAAAAATAAGCATTTTTTTTTTTTTTTTCACTTTTCTCGAAAAATTTTTCGCCTTTATTGCTCACGGTAGGCGTTTTTTCCACATAACCTAGAGTTTGGAGAGGGACAATTATCTATGCTGCATCGTTTTAGAGGGAACAGTTTGTAATTGGGTATGCTACAATTTTTGTTTTCTCTTTATCCTTATAATTAGTAATTGCCCAACCGTACTAATGTGTCCCTTTTCTATAGAAACATTCTTATTCATACTCTCATTAGAACCTATGTTGCGTTTTAGTCCTGTAAATAGGCTGGTTCATTTATACGTCTCTCTCACTTCTGCTCCTTTTCTATTGGTCCCTTGGTCCGGCGCATAAGTGAGAGTTCACTGTATGAATCTATTTCACGTGAGGTATTCAAAATTGTCCTATTCATTTTGTTTACTACTTTTCAAAAGAAAAAAAATCATTTACTGGAGTCAACTTTTAAAACACGAATAGAAAGCACTAGTGAATAAGCGACACAGAAAACCTTTTCAAATTTGAAATTATTAAATCGCGGTAAGACGACACCTTCTTAAGTCGACCTATTTTCGCGGTTCCTTGGGCTGTCGAGTTATCGAGGCTCCACTGCTCATACAATGCCTAGGGAAGGATGTTCGTTCTCCGTGCTTTGCCGACATGACATAGAACGCCTAGGCATTCTACGGAATGCCCGCGTTTCATACGCTGCCGGTAACATAGGCAATTTTAAGGATTATGAATTAGTTCTTGGCATAATGGCTAACTTGGCTAACTTTCATTGATTCGCTTCTTAGAGTTATTGAAGAAATAAAGCTCAGTAATTTCAGCGAGCCTTATGTTCCACCTTTAAGGCGGAAATGCAATTCCTTAAGAAAAAAAAAAAAGCTAACTCTTCGGCATCCAAAGAGCCGGGCTGTTTAGGGGAACAGCCCTCTCCTCGAGCGTATTGAGGCAAAAAGTTCCGGGGGTGAATGGAGGAATGCTCTCCTAATGGGATGGATGTTAACTACGTTGGGGGATCCAATCTCCGCTAATCAGGCGGAGTGTAGTGTTGACGGAGGGGGCCGGGCCCAGCTGGGGCGCTGTAATGGGATTTGGGGTGCAGGTGGAACCTTTTAATCTGCCCATAAGGCGCCGACGCACATCGCCTTCCGTTCGAGGCCGTGCGGGGGCCGCCATCTTTGGGCGCTCATTCGAGGGGGAGGCCCAGCAAACGGGGATGGGAGCTTCGCAAGCACTTCAGCTTCTGGAGACACTATTTCAATGGTTGAACTTCGCACATAACTAAAGAGTCAAAGTGTTATAAGTATTTCTCGCTGCAAAATATATAAGCTAAAATTCATTTTTTCTTTTTTGTGTGTGTGTTCAAGCGCTACATGCTATTAAACTTCCAGAATTTTGCTGCCATATTCTGCAGATATCACCTTCGTAGCGCTTTAACTTTTAATCGACTGTTCAAATCGAGCGCGCTTGTTTCGGACACCCCGTCCGTCTCTCCTTCAGTGCATCCCCCCACCGGCGCGAGCAGAGGAGCGCTGAGCGACGCGATGCTCCGACGGGGGGGGGGGGGCATCCCCTTCGCTCTTCCCTCCAGCCGACGCGGTTTCGCGCCCCACCCTTCTCCTCCGATGAATGTCGGACCGATCGAACGACAAGAGTCCGACAAACGCCATCGTTCGAACGCGATCGTCCTTGAATCGGGAAGTCAAGGTGTGGTGTCAAATAAGGGTCCGTGTCACCTCACTCTATAAACACGGCGGCAGCAGAGCTGCCTCCTCTGCTGTGGAGTCACTTAAGGTGGCACCATGATGGTGTAAGGTGGCACCATGATGTTATAGTGTCACTTTCACCGATTGGGCCGGGTAAGGCACATCTTGGTTTCGTTCGTAAGACTTCAAGTGCTCTGTGCCGAAGTTTGACTCAACACATACGCTTTGAATGATACTCCAGTCATTTTAACGCTTGCTGGACCTTCTGCTTGAAACTTTCCTCCAACGATGAGAGTTTTCTTAAAATCGAAACGGCTTAGTTACTCCAGAAGTTGTGCAATGTTACACCCATAACTATTGTAACCCAACGCAATTTTTTTACGGTGTACCCTGCTAATAGACGACGGCACGCGGCTTCCAAAACAGAAGGCGTGCAATCGTAGAGTCGTCGCTGCCTGAAGTTCCGGTAGTTTGAGTGAAACGGCAGGATCTTCGAACTGTGCAAGAGTCGGCGATTTTTGCGCAGTCTCTTGAGAGAAGCAGATTCAAATCTCTGGCAAAAGGACGCTTTTTCGGCTCGAAACGAGACATTTTCGCGAGGCAAATGTTCACGTGAGTAAGAAATGATGGGCCTTGCCGAATCATGTGCTTTGAGAAAAAAATCTGCAAGAAAACGGCAGCCATTTTGCAGCTTTGTGCTAAATGTCTTCTTTCACTTGCAGATAACTGCAATAAATCGTCAAAATTATTGAAATTTAAAAATCGCGACAATCCTGCGATATTTGCTGAGTCAGCCTTGCATCATCGTGTTTGTAATATTTTTATCTGCCACATTTTAGGAACTAGGTTTATAGGTAAACTTAAGTCGGTTCTTGTACCATAAACACCAGGAAGCTGTCTCGGAAGGACCCCACGCGTGGCCAAACATGTCGGAGCGACGGTTCCGCAGTAGTATCGGTATCCCAATCAAAAGGAGAAAGGTGTCATAAAAGGGGCCCACTCGAGGAGCAAAAAAGGGCGGGCGCCCCCTTATTAGCCGGCCCTTCACGGCCCCGAGGCGAGAGAGGTCCTTTCGAGAGGCTGCGGTTTTATCTGCGCCCGAGCCGTTTTTATTTACCTTCCCGTCTTTTAATCCCATTAGAACACCGGGGCTCTTTTCTAAAACAACCCGGGGTCCCCGCGGATCAATAGGGCCGCCCCTTTGTGCGAGGCTCCATTGACGCGCACTCCGAATGCGTGTTCCTCGCCGATTGTTCCTTTCACTTCGGAACGAGTTCCGAAGCACCTCCGTCGAACTTCCAATCCGTAAATACGCCTCGCGTTAATGGCAATGACGATTCCCCGGCTCCCTGGGATGAAGGCAGTGTTTTTTTTTTTTTTTTTTTTTCTCTCTCTCTCTCGTGGTCTTTTCATTTTCTTCTCCGTGAGTGCTTCGACGAGGAGGTTCAAGAAGGGGTCGTTCGCCTCGGGAAGGGACAAAGGGAAAGTCCGATCCCTGGGTTTGGGGCGATTTGCCGCCCCGTTGTGGAGAAACGGTAACTGCTTCGATAAAAATGCACTCTGAGTGGCCGAGGAAGAGAGCGCTGTTCGGCGTAGGAACTGAAATGGAAGCCACATTCGCTTCGCAGGTACGCAACCACAAAAGAAGTCAACCATCATTTTGTCCTTTTCAAGACTTTGTAGGACAGCGAATAGCTATTTCAAGGCTACAGCCTCTTCATCCATTCTTTTTCATCAACGAAGACATTTCTAGATTTTTCTCTTCTTCGTCTTTTTCGGCATTGAGTAACGAATGGTGTGCAAAATGGATGCAAGGTCCAGCTTCCAGTTCGGGAGGGGGTCATTTTCGTTCAGAGAGGGGTCAAAGTGGAAAATTTTGAGCGAAAAGTGTGTGTTTAGTGTTTTTTTTTTCAAAATATGAGCCCCAAAAACGCAGCTTTAGACTAAAGCTGGTCGTTTAGTCTCCTCCCCAGCAGGTCCGGGATGAGAGAACGTATAATTTTTTTTACCACTGGTGAAGCGAAAAAAAAAATGATGCTTTCCGGTGCCGGATTTATGGCTGCATTTTTTGTTCAGTGTTCCGGGTGGAAACTTCCCCCTGACTCCAAGTATGGAAGCAAATGGGAATCATGACCCCTTTCACGAGACCAAAGAGATCCTGAAATTCCACTTCTTAGACCTTCAGTTATGGAAAATTTCCGAGTAAGAGCATCTGATTCCCACTTTCCACCACCATTGCATCAAAAAAAAAAAAAAAAAAACTTTAAAATCGCATTTTTACGACTTCAATCTCCAAATATTTCAGGAAGAGAGCTCCTTACCCGCCTTTTCTCCAATAATTTATCCAATGGCCTAAAATGGCATTTTAGGAATTAAAAAACCAAAATATTTCCGGTAAAGATCCCTCCTGTCCCTTGTTTCTAATGCTTTCAAAGATAATTTTCAAACGTGATTTTAGAAAGGAGAGCACCCCAATTTAACCCCTTCTCTCGAACATCCCCTAGTAGCACAATTCGTTTTTTAAAGGTTGTAAAATGGTTATTAACGTTGTAACAACGGATTAAAAACGTTTATAAAACGTTTAAACGTTTTTTGTGCTACCTGGGTCATCTACGGCCAGAGATAACTTGAAATAGTATTTTTTGCCTCAATAGTAAAAAATTTCCGGGAAAGCCCTCAAACCCTTTTTCCACCTTAACATTTCCAAACATAGACTAAAAGTTCCTTTTTAGGCCTCAAATTTTCCAAAAAATTGCGAGAGAGTGCCCAACTTCTTCGCCTACTTTCAACGAGTTTAAGTACACAACTGCGTCTTTTAAGACTATTCCGAAAAATTTTCGAGAGAAGGTTTCCGAACCGCAACCCTTTTTTTCACTTTGCCAACAAAGATAGTATAAAAGTACTTTACGATGCTTCCGATTTTGAAAATTTTGGAAGGGTTGACCGCGATTTGCGATTTTAGCTCTTTTTTTTTTGCATAGATTGACTGGACTGACAGGACTGACTGGATATAGATTGACTGACTCGTTTTGTCAACTCTTCCGAAAATAGTGTTTAAAAGTGGAAAGGTAAAATGATATGAGTTCAAGCGAGATATAGTAAATAATACACAAATTATCAGTATCGTAGGGCAAGATGGCAATGGTGTGTATTCAATATTATAATTCTGCATTAAACTAATAGGTAAAATCTGAAATAGCATAATCCTCCCTAATAACGAACACCTCCCAATAACGGACAAAACTTCCGGTTCCGTTATTCGGAGGTTTTACTGTAATTCTTAAAATTCGCATCAAAGCAATCACTCGGAAAGTGTCTGCTGTGTTGTGAAAATGTCGGTATCTGCCCGATTCGGAAAATTCCAAAACCCAGAACTGTGTTAGGCCCGTTTGCTGCCCGATTTCAAGCCACATGCTGAACATACTTTTAATTGTGAAGTAAAAAATAGAATTCCCTCGTAAGAAAACTTGAAAAAAATAAAAAAAAAACATCGGCCTTGCATCGGCATTTAGATATTTTTGAGGCCGATGGGCCGATGTTTTTTCCATGTTAGCATCGGCGGCCGATGCCGATGGCCGATGGAAAAAATTTCAACCATCGGCAACGATGCATCGGCCTGGCCGACGCATCTGTCGAGCCTTAATAAACAAGGTCATTAGTGCGTTCGCAGAGCACAGCGCGAACAAATGAACGCACACCCTAACGCAATAAGTAAATAAAATTTTAAAATAATAATAGTTATAGTAATTGAACAATGAATTTCGAAACCTTGAATTCAAATTATGTTTCTCGCAGTGACGAATTGCGATAGGTACTTGAGTTTTGGCGGTCACAGAAAACACATAGCAATTTGGCATTGCTGAAAGAGAGAGAGAGAACCTCTTTTCTCGTCTTGTCGGCTTTTTAAAAACACTACACTTGTGCCACCACCTAGTTAGCGCAGTTCCAAATCTCAATGAGCTTGTGGTCATTTTCAAACATTCGCATTCAGAATACTTTTGGATCGATAGAGTTACGAAAACGAATGAATGCTTCGTATTAACCCCGCATATCTCCCCAAACGGCAAACAAATGGAAATAAAAGGACTGTTTCGAATATCACGGTTCCAAAGCTTCGCTCGGGCTGGAGATGCTTCGAGCCACCTCTTCTGCGGCGACCCTCGATTAGAATTCGGCTCGCACGGTTTTTCTTTTTCCTCTGCCAGCTCCGCAAGCCTAAAAGATTGCGCACTTTTCGCGCGTTTGCTCTCGCGACGGCTCCGTTTTTTGCGAACGGCGCGGCGAGCGCAGGAAAAACGCGCGAAAAAGGCGTTCCAAATCGAATTATCGCCGCCAAACAAATCACTTTTACTTAAAGTAATAATTGGCAGACAAAATCTTTGTTTAATATTTCGGACAGACTGAGCGGATTCGTCGCTAATTCGGTTAGGGCTTCATTAGGGCGCCTAATGCCTCCGCTTTTTTGCGGCCATTTGCATAAGCGGGGGGGGGGGGAGGGGCTATCTTCTCTTTTCTTGCCCACCAGAGGGCGCTAATGAAGCCGCAGCTCCGAGACAAAGAAGAGAATGGGTTTTAATTACATCTTAAATGGAGGAGGCAAGGGGGAGGGGGGGGGGGGGGCAACGAAGGAGGGGGACGCCGGTTTTCCGTTTTTGTGGACCGAGGACTCTTCAAGAACGAAACGGATTCGGAAATTTCAGTAGCGGCCTCAAATTTTTCGCAAAGTGCCGCGATAAGCGCAGATGTCGTATCTGGAAATTTTACCAAAACCGAGTTATTATCACCAGGTGGTGCTTTTTAACCTATTTTACCCAAAAGAAAGCTTAAAGGTCATAAGTTAAAATAATTATTTAAACGTAAAAGGCATAAAAAAATTACCATGTTTTTAAAACGTACGAAAAATTAAAAAAAAAAGGATAATAATTTCACATCACGGGGCGTGAAGAATCTGGCGTGAGCAAAAAGTAATGGCTATGTTGAAAGTAAACTAAAACTTTATTGCTCTGCAAATGATATTAACGGATCCTGCAAATGATATTAACTGATCCTGCAAATGATATTAACTGATCCTGTATCATCCCCTCGCTGATAACCGCTCTTCACACCTCACGCCCCATGACGAGAAATTATTTTTTTAACTTTTTGTCCCGCTGGAAAAACATGGTACATTTAATACTTTTTTAAATAAATATTTTCTGCTTTTTACTTTCTTCTATATCTAATATATAGAAGAAAGTATTGGATTCGTGAAAACTTTCGAATATCGCATTTTGACGAATTTGCACGTTTTGAGGTGCGCTGAGTCCATTTCGATCATTTTTGGAAAATATCTGTGTGTGTGTGTGTGTGTGTCTGTGAGTCTGTATGTGCGTGACCAGTTTTTGTAGCCACGCTAAAGCAAAAACTACTGCATGAAATCGAACAAAAATTTTTACACTTATGTGTCAAAATGTGAACTGGTGCACCTGACTTCTTTTTAGCGAATTCCTCTAAGGGGGGTGGAGCAATCGCACGTTTTCTGCGGGTGGGTGATTGCTATATCTCAGGAAGTAACCGGCGGAATCAAGCGAAAATTGGTCCATAGGTAGACCCTATTAAGTGCAGGTGCTGATTCAATTTGTGTGTCAATATCTCAAAGGGGGGTGGAGCAATCGAGCGTTCTTCTTATTTAATGTAACTGCTATATCTCGAGAAGTAATGAACGAAATCGACCAAAAATTGGTACTCAAGTAGACGTTAAAGAGTACAAGAGCTGATTCAATTTTTGAGTCAATCGCTTAAAGGGGGTCGTGCAATCAAAAGTGCTTATTTTGTCATTGCACCTGCTGTATCTCGAGAAATATTGCTGCGATTTGAATGAAATTTGGAATAACACTAACCCAATATGGAAACATCGATTAAATTTAGGCGCCAATCACCCCAGGGGGAGGGTGGGGTGATTTTTGCGCTTAGTCAACAATGCGCAAAATAAATTCATTAAAAAATCGCTTTCACGCTATTCAATTATCAAAACATCTGAAAACTTTCAATGATTTGAAATTTTTAACTGTTGCCAATTTCTTTTTACTAACAAATAAAATGTTTGCAATTAATCTAAACAAGGTTTTTGCAATGATTTCCAATTTCGCTCATTGATTCTGCATTTGCAGGGGTATTATGATAATTGGAAATTGGAGCTGTCTCCAACTAATCGGGCGAGTATTTTGTTTTGTAAACGGAATTCATGAGATAGTTATAGAAGAAAGTTTCGTGACGGCCAGGACAACTAGTTAATACTGTATATGAAATTCGGCAGTCGATTGTAAACACTTTAAAGAGAGCATTTTATCTACACTTACATCTCAAGTCTGTAACATCCCTTGTGCGCTAAAATGGCATCATTAATGCATATTGCTTTAAAAATGGAAGACATTTAAACATGTTCAGCAATGACCATGATCAACGATGAATTTTCAATTGAACTCTCGCCTACACTTTAGCTTGAACTCAGTTAAAAACAATTATCTTTGAAACATTGGAACATATTTTATAGGGTGCAGAAAAACATAAGGGATTATTAATTCTAATGTGTGCGAGCATTTTCTCGTTCTTATATTAGAGGATTTTTGTAAAAATAATGATGAAAATTGGAATATACTAATACTTAATGGCTGATTAATGAATTTGATTACGGAATATACAAAGTGTCATGCATACAAAACTAGAAAAGAATCCTACCGCAGGAATTGGGTAAGATTGAGTTGCATGATTGGACCCGAACTAAACCAAGTTAATAAACAAATGATAAAAATTCTTCAGCGAAGAAAAAAAATAGCAATCAATAAAAAAAAATCAATGGCGGAAAAATAAATAAATTAAAAAGTGAAAAAAACATTTATGATCTAAAAAGAGTAAAAATAAGAAAATAAAATGTATATATATATATATATATATATATATAACTGTTCAGCATGTTTGTCTTTGCTTAGGATATCAAAAGCAAAGCAAGACCGAACTTTTTAGTAATGCAAACCGAAGCAAGACCCAAAAACTGTGAATAAAAGAAAATCTTTTAGCTTTTTTTCTAACAATAAAAGAAAAGAATTCAAAGCATGTGAAAAGATTTATCGTTGACAAAAAAAAATAATAATAATATTAAACAAATAGTATACATAAATGAATGAAAATAACTGAAAAGCCTTTTAGTGGCCTGTAAGTATTCGTAGCTTTGCGTACCATTGTTAGCAAAACCAAGGTGGAGCTCGTTATTAATGACCATAAAAACGTGCATTGATGAGGGGATGCTAGGTTCACATCATAGCATTATAAAAAAAAAAGTAATGTGTAACGCTTGAAATGACACAAAAACATCATTAATACTCTTTTTGTAACTCTATTTTTAATGCTCTGTTAGATTACATTTTAAACGGATATTTTCTAGTTAATTAATCAAAATATTTCCAATTTATCATTTATAATTCCGCTTCAACCTTACGTTTTATAATTATCTATCAAATTTATCTTGAATAATTACATTTTAAATCATTTCTTTCGTGTATTTTTATGCGCTGTCATTTTTGGAAGTCGAACTCTGCGAAGTTAAGGTGATGGAGCAGCGTGTTGGCTTCTGTGCGCCATTCCTCTTCGAGCGGCGAAGCCCGATTTACAGAAACGAAGAAAGTGCTTTTTCCGCGCACTCACTGTTGAGGTGGCAAAGCCCGATTTGCAAGAAATAAATAATTACAATTTATTTATTGAAAGGAATAAATAAATACAAATAGAAATTTTAACAAATAAAAAAAATATAAATATACATATACATAAAAAATTTATCATTATTTTTTTATTTTATTTATTTTATTTTCAAATTATTTGATATTGTTTATATTTTGTATTCATATATTCCTTTATTTATTTTTATCTTTTTTATTATTTTATTTTATTTTTTGCTTTTTTTTCTTTCCTCTTTTTATTATTATTTATTTTACTTTAATGTATAGTTTTTAATATTTATTTATATATTTAATTTTTTTTCCATTACCTACATGTAAATACTTTAATTATATATATATATATATATATATATATATATATATATATATATATATATATATATATATATATATATATATATATATATATATATATATATATATATATATATATATATACTAGCAATGCCCACACGGCGATGCCCGTGCAAAAAATTAAAGGAAATCAACTGAATATATTTAAATTCACTTCAACCCTCTGAAGAAAATTATTATATTCTTTAATTCAAATGTGCTCCACGACCTGAAGTTTAAATCACTATACGCCAAATAAATCAAAAAAATATTAAGTTAAGTAACAGGAGATTTAGTCAATTTTCAAGGCTTAACTCTATACGCAAAGTTAAACCACTGAAGAAAGAGCAGTTTGTCTATAAAATGAACCTAGTGTTTCAGTTTAGAGTTAAGTCTTGAAAATTGACTAAATTTGATTAATAATATCTTATGTTCTAATTAACATAGAGAAACGTGCAAAAACTTTTGTTTTTCAGAAAGAAAACCCTTTCCAACGATGCATAATGTTTGGCGGGAGGGGGGCGTTTTCCCCTTAATTATGCCGGATACACGAAAATTAGACTAATTCATTAATTAAAAAAAATGTAATTCGAAGTTTAGAATTCGGCCTTCGAAGTGCATTTCACGGGGACGCGTTCGAATTTGTGTGCCGAGTTTCAGATCGGTAGGTGCTGTGGGGGCTTCTGGCCATCGGTTACAAATATACATACAAACAAACAAACACAGAGCCCGTCATCTTTATATATATATATAGATGACACTTTTAATAACATTTCACAGTTTGTAGTGTTCAATGGCAGGATTATTTTAGTTTTAAAGACTTTTTCTTCTTTTATGTTTCAGTGGAGCTTTTGACACAACTGTAGCGCCAAGATTTTCGAAAACTCTCAACGACCACTGCAATTTTGCCCTTGAAATTTATATAATTCACCGGTTTAACCGTAATTTCAATGAAAAATTGGTCGCCAAATCTAAATTTATTAAGAGCAAGAATCTGAGAGAGTGTCACGCCTGTGATTCATGACCTCTCAGATTTTTTCCAAAAAATTACCAATTGTTTATTATCTTATTGAGAGACCAAATCCAGAATGTTTTGTTCTAAAGTTGAGTTGTTTAGTTTTTATGGATCCCCAAATTTGAAGGTGCGGCATCAAAAATTAAGCGGATTTTCAAGACATGGAAGTTGCTGTGAGCCAAAACTCTTACCAAGAACTGTTGAACTCCAATTTTCTTTTTGTATATGGAATATAGAATGTTCAAACTTTACAAAATGAATGTTAAATTTGAGGTAAGTTGTTGCCGTAAGGTCAGTGAAGGCCCTCAAAACAAGGCATTTTTGACGTTTCTTAGCGTTTTTGAGGTCCAAAAACAACTTGTACATTTCAGTTGCCACGGCAAAAGTAGTGTCGTTTGAAAGACCAGTGTAAGAACTTTAAAATGATGGAGGAAAGACCAGTGTAAGAACTTTAAAATAACCGAGGAAAGTTCAACGTTCTTTTAGTTGCGTAAGGTCAAAATATGAAAAATGTCATATTTTACCGATATTCAAACGGTCATAACTTCCTCTGCCAACAACATATTGAAATGTTTTTTTTTGCCAATGTCATACTCTATTCTTTATCTTAACAGAGCCGTTGAGTCTTTTGAGGCGAAATGTTAAAAAATTTTCGACAAAAAATGTATTTTTTCCTGTGAATTTTTTGTAAAAAACTTTTAAGCATTTCGCCTGAAAGGACTCAACTGCTCTGTTAAGACGAAGAATAGAGTATAACATTGGCAGAAAAAATATTTAAATATGTTGTGGGCAGAGGAAGTTATGACCGTTTGAAAATCGGTAAAATATGACATTTTTCATATTTCGGCCTCACGCAACTAAAAGCACGTTGAACTTTCCTCGGTTATTTATACATTATTTTAAAGTGCTTACACTGGTCTTTCAAACGACAGTATTTTTGCCGTGGCAACTGAAATTTACAATCTGTTTTTGGACCTCAAAAATGCTGAAAAACGTCAAAAATGCCTTGTTTTGAGGGCCTTCACTGGCCTTACGGCAACAACTTACCTCAAATTTATCATTCATTTTGTAAAGTTTGAGCCTTCTATATTCAATGTACAAAAAGAAAATTGGAGTTCAACAGTTCCTGGTAAGAGTTTTAGCTCACAGCAACTTCCATGTCTTGAAAATCTGCTTAATTTTTGATGCCGCACCTTCAACTTAAGGGATCCATAAAAACTAAATAACTCATTTTTAGAACAAAACATTTTGGATTTGGTCTTTTAATAAGATAATAAACATTTGGTAGTTTTTGGGAGAAAATCTGAGAGGTCATGAATCACCTCATAATGCTAGGTGTGAGCCATAAGCGTAGCGTCGGTGGGGCACAGGGGGGCACGTGCCCCCCCCCCCCCCAACTTGATGGACACTGAAAATTTAGAACCTGAGGCTTTTTAAAATCGAAACGAGGTTAGTTTTTTTTTTTTTTTTCATTAATTTTTTTGAGTATTATACCCGCATGTTTGAATGGGGGGGGGGGGAGGAGGAAATATAGACCCACTGTTAAAATTTTTAATGTTTGACTCTTATTTTTTCCGAAACAGGGACAAAAATATTGAAAAAGATAGTTTCAGTTTTCGATATCGGTTATCCACTAACGTAGCCAGAATTACCGTCTGAAGGGAATTTGTTTTGTCAAAACAATCTTTAGGATAGCCAATAATGTTAAATGAAAGGCCTCTAAAGGATGTGCTCCGCCCCCCGTGCACCATATTTTATCCTGACTTTCTCCCTCCATGATTATTGTATTACTAAAATAATGATTCGGAGAAGTGTGGAATCATAAATCATGCTATTTTGTATAAGGCAATGAGAAGCAAAATAAAAATTCAAGTTTTGAGGAAACACGTTAAGAGATCAGACCTTAGGTAGACTTTCACTGGAAAAAGGTTTCTGAGTCAGTTCAGCATTTACCAGGACTACTCTGCCGTGCTAAGCACAAAAGTCGTATCTGCACTTTTAATCAAAATTGAGTTATCGCCCCCAGGTGGCTCTTTGTGAAGTATTTTACCCACATACAAAATTATATGGTCATTTGAAAACGGGAAATATTTTTTAAAAAATTCTGAAAAATTTCCATCTGAATCAAATACATGGTGGCGTAAAACTTTAAAGAGTAATATCTCAATTTGAACTCAGCTGCAGATACCACTTTTGTGCGTAGCACGGCAGTACTAGTACCATCTCTATCCCCAAAAGAGATGAGAGGTTCTCCTACCATTAATTTACTTCTTACTCCTACCATTGACTTTACTATTCCATATTTTTAATTTTGGCCACTTGCGAGTACATCCCATTTCTTCTGGCTGCCTCATATGAAACTTTTTCAGGCATACATTTTGTAAAGATATGTCACTGCTTATTATATTAAAAAATAATTTTAACTAGAAAGTACTTTTTTCACAATCTGGCTCATTGTAAGAGAGAGAAAGATAAAATACGATCTCTTATTCTTGTGTAGTGCAGTGAAAAGTCAATTTTTGTAATAAAAGATGGATTTTAGTACAGAATTAATTTTTATTTTCCCAAATCAAAAATTTCAACTTTTAAGCGCTTTTTTCGAGCATTTGTCAGTCATAACACATCAAAGAGAAATTAAATGCTAAATGCAGGCTAATGACTAAAATTCTCTCATAATGCATAATAAATAAAAATACATCATTTTTTCATGTTTTAAAACTATTTTACGTTACGTAGTTTGTGTAGTACTTAACTATATTGTTAAGAACGTGTTTGTACTTATAAGCTACGATAAACTTAAGAATCTCCATATATTATTTCTCTAAGCCGAATCCTATACCCGGTCGAAACTCGCTCATTTCTTTATCGAATTGCATGAAAATTTATGATTTTGAAGCTTATCCCGCGGGCTATTGACGAAAATTAGACCCACCCTCTAAAAAGTGTCGGTTCGTTTTTTATTCGAACTTCAATTTTTGGGCTCAAAATTGACTCTATCTAGCGAAAATTGTCGTATCGTCTCCATTTTGATTTCATTCGAAAGATTTAAAAAAATGCGTTCTTTAGAACGTTTCTCCGCTAGCGCCACGTAACGAGAATCTCGAAAATCCACGTTTAAGCGACTTATAAGCGATTGAAGTTTGAAAAAGTTAAATTTTTTGCTCAACTGTTAAAATCGTTACCATTGTTGTTCAAATCAATTTTAAATGCGACATTTCAAGCCAAGGCTTAGCTCGGTAAACCTTAATTGTAACTTTTATTGTTTCAAAATACTATGGTAGTTTTGCGATAACGTTAGTATTTAGTTTAGTAGTAGCCTTGGGTATTTGATTTTAATATAGGGTATCACTTTTGTAGTAGTTGTAAAAGTGAACGTGTCTTTGATCTCTTTGAAAAGTTGTCAGAACGACGGCAGTTGATGGCGATGTTGTGCAAACGTACAAGATTTTATAATGCCAAGGAACAGGGTACCAACAGGCACACTAACAGGAAGGTGTCTACTACCTAGACAATATTAGACAATTCAACAATGCTTTGGCCTTCGCTTCAGTCAAAGTGGACTCAGTTAACATTCCTGGCAGAGGTCCATATTGTTTTAAACTACATGGTCAAGTGTACCATATGATTGGGAACTTGCAACCTCCGGCAGGAACTACACCAACTTACGCTGGACTTTTCTTTTTAGATTTCGACACTGCGCTGCAACTTCGGGCAGATAATGAAGCCAATAAAAATTGTCGTATTAAATTTTAAGTTTAGAGTTTTTTTTTTTTTTTTTTTTTTTTTGCGGAATTCCGCACGGGTCACCTAGTACTAATGATTTTGATTATGAACGTCTTCAATACATTCTCTCTCTCTCTCTCTTTTTTTTTTTGAACTTACCTTTGAATTCTTTCAACCTTTGTCATTGTAATATAACTTATTCCTGATTGAGCAAAGATATTTGTTTTAACCATTTTTTTGTTTTAATTTTGTTTCTTTTTTCCCCTCTTTTTAATTGTGTCCCCTTTTTTAGCCTACTTTCCCGTTAAAAATAAAAGAAAGACGAAAAAAGTATTAAAAGTAGCTTAATGCATCTAAAAAATATCGCCAAGTCCAAAAAAACTCGCCAAGTTAAAAAAAATATCGCCAAGTCCAGAAAATATTGCCAAGTTGAAAAAATAAAGAGGTAAAATGAATATCGAAAAATTAAAAATTTGAAAGTAGGGTATTGAGATGGGGAATTTGTGTGTCGGTCTGTCGGTCTGTCGGTCGGTCGGTCTGTCGGTCTGTCTGTCCCCCCCTAATAACTTTTGAATGAACATTCCGATTTGGACAAACTTTTTTTTGTTGGAAAGATCTCGGCGAGTACAGCTCATTCCCATATTTGATTTTTTGATTTGAACAATTTTTGGTTCAACTTTGAGCCGTTCAAATAACCGGTCCCGCGATACTAACTTTTTAATGAACAGTCCGATTTGAACAAACTTTTTTTTGTTGGAAAGAACTTTTCAAGGATACTTCATTCCCGTATTTACATTTCCGATTTGAACAATTTTTCGTTCAACATTGAACCGCTCAAGCAAGCTGTCACCCCTAATAACTTTTGAGTAAACAGTCCGAAAAAAAATGACTGACTGTGTAGACGATTTTTTGTTTATTTATTCATTTGTTTTATTGAATTTATTATTATTATTATTTTTTTTTTTTTTGGCAGACGATTTTTTTTGTAACAAAAATGTTTCATTCACGAGAGCATTTTATTCTTTATTTATATTTAACAACTGGCAACGGATTAAAAGTGAAATTCGAGACATTTTATCAACGGACGAGTTTTTTTTTTCTTTTTTTTTTCTTTCTTTGATAAAATGTGTTTTGATGTACTTTGTACTTTTAATTTTTTTTTGAAAACAATTGAGGAATTTTTCTACGGAAGAACTGTAACAGTTACATTCTTTAAAAGGTGCGACAAAACTTTATTTATTCATTTATTTACTTTTTATGTGTCTATTTCATCTGATGAGAGGGGTATATTTTGCTTTTAGAAATCAGCTTTAAGTGCTCAAAAGGTATGTTTGACATAATTTTTAGTCTTAGATAATCAAGAGAATAATGATCAGATGCTAGAATGCCGATGTACGGGAAAGTAGGCTCGTTTAGTTCTTGACAGAACTTCTTGTTATTCATATAATTTTCATTTATTTCGTTGTTTGCTATTTTTTGCTACAGTTGTGCTTTCATAATTTTAATGAGTGCGTTTTAAATGACTATTTTTTGCTTACCTTTATACTCTTTTTTTGCAAAGAGTGGTCTATTTCTTCCTATATTAGATATCAAGTTGGGTTACTAGGGCCAAAGGCAGTGTTCTTAATCGCTATTGCAAGTTTTTACCCCTGAAAATAACTTAGTTAAATATGCAACATTTCAGCAATTTTTCAGATTAAATTTTTATAATTCCCTTCCTCTTTTCCCTCGCTCTTATTCCTTGTTGATTAATGTCTATGTCAGCGATTTTTGGAAGCACAAGCCATTTTTATTTTGATCGAGTGTAAAATTTTTAAGAAGTTTTTGTTTGCCTCGTTTTTTTCTCACATATTTTTAATCTCAACTACTTCATATAAGGTCTCAAAATGCAGAATTTTAAGCCTATTTTTCAAAAATATATTTTTCAAAAAAATTTGGGGAAGGGGGATACCCCCCCCCAAATTAAGGATAAACAAGTCTACACCCTACTTTAAAAAGGTCATTGCATCGCTTTTCTAATATCCATGCCACTACAAGGTCAACCCATATCAGAATAAGAAAATACAGTTAGAGCATTGAAGAACGAAAAAAAAAAAAAAAAAAACACGGTGGACTTAATCAGGAAAAAAGACACACAAAATGAAGAGATTCCTGTTCTGCTGCCGAAAATGTAGTCGAGTTCTCTCGGATTCTGTTTTCTCAGGGGGGGGGGTCAAAGGGTGCAAAAACAATGTAATTTCATCGGAAAGCACCAAAAACCACGCCTACTTGTATGTAAATACATTAATATCTCAACCTCCCCCCCCCCCCAAATGACGGACCTGGTTAAATCTGAATCTGATCCTGGTAGAAACTAGTAGCTGAGGGGGAAAAAAAAGAAAAAGAAGAAATTGCATGTACAATTCATCGGAATAGTAAGAGCGAATATTTCTCTTACGAAAAATCTAAGGGGAGGGGAGGGAGGTCAAAAGCTCCACCAGCACTTCTGAAAATTTGACCTGTGCTCCCCAAAAATTTTGGTCACGCTACGCCTATGGGTGTGACAGTTTCTCAGATTTTTGCTCTTAATATAGGGAACCGATTGTGTCAGGTAGCGCAGCCACAACCATTTTTCCATGATTTTAATGTGAACATTAAAAGGCAAGAAGTCATTCGCACCATCTCTTTGGAGTGATTCCAATCTAACAGTGACCCTCAAATAAGCAAAATTTCCCTGGCTGGGAGGTTTGGTAAATATCCCGATTGTTGCCAAACTTTACGTCGCCAAATACGAAAAGTAACTGAATAGCGGTGTTACCGAAAATGTCAGAATGGAACTATTATTGTTAAAAATTTAGTGATGGCGGCATTAAATACATATTTTAAACATGCAATAAAATACGCTTTAGACTGCAAACAACTACTGTTCCTGACCAGAGCGTTTTCTTTTCCTTTGATTTGGAGAAAGTAGTGTTTCACTGGCTGGGAGGTTTAGTAAATTTCCCGACTGTTGCCAAACTTTATGACGCCAAATACGAAGAGTAACTGAATAGCCATCACTACTTTTTTAACAATAATAGTTCCATTCTGACGTTTTCAATAACATCGAATTTTGAGGAAGTCAACTGAATAAATTTAAATTTACTCCAACCCCCTCTGAAGAAAAATTATTATATCCTTTAGCTCAAATGCGCTCCACAACCTTTTAAATTCCACTTAAAGTCATTTTAAAGTTTAAATCAATTCCCCAAATAAATATAAAAGACAGAAAGTTAAGTAGGTAACAGGAGATATTAATTAATCAAATTGAATAAATTTTCAAAGCTTAAATCTATCTAATTTAAACCACAAAGTAACTTCGGGGACAAAAGAGCAGCTGAACTGAAAAATGGACCTAGTGTTTTAGTATTGCGCACATAGTTAAATCTTGAAAATTGACTAAATTTGATTAATTAATATCTCCTGTCCTAATTAACGGACAGAAACGTGCTAAAACTTTTCTTTTTCAGAAAAAAACCCATTTCCAGCGATATATAATGTTATGGGGTGGAGGAAGGTTTCCCCCCCTCAATTATGGCGGATACACCACAAAATGAGAGTTATTATTTAATGTAAAAATAACTAATTCGAAAGTTAAAATTTGCCCTTCGAGGTGCATTTTACTGGAATACGTTCGAATTTTTGAGCCAAGTTTCATATGTGTAGGTGCTGTGGGGACTTCTGGCCAGCGGTTACAAACAAACGAACAAACAAACAAACACCATCATCTTTATATATATATAGATAGATATATACTATCAAAAATACCCGGCGGTGCCTGGGTCAGTAATACACTGCTCGACATTGAAAATGCAACACCAAGAAGGAGTGGTCAGAAATTGATGAAATTTGGTAAGAAGACAGAGACAGCATGGAACAATAAGTTATTTCAAAATAAATAAGCAAAATTTAGAGCGAGGACGGCGTCGGCTCAGTAAGAAGTAGGACCACCGCGGACAGCGATGCACGAAGAAACACGTCTAGGTATGGAGTCAATAAGCCTGCGGATGGTGTCCTGAGGGATGGCACTCCATTCCCTTTCAACCATTTGCCACAGTTTGTCCTCTGAACGACAGGTTCTGCAAACGGCGTCCAATCACGTCCCACACATGTTCGATTGGTGACAAGTCAGGAGAGTATGGTGGCCAGGAAAGCATCTGTACACCTCGTAGAGCATGTTGGCTGATTCGAGCACTGTGAGGCCGGCCGTTATCCTGTTGAAAAATTGCATTTGGCAGACCCTGAAGGTAGGGGATTGCCACCGGCCGCAGTAGATTATCTACATATCGTTGGGCCGTCATAGTGCCCCGAATACGAACTAGAGGTGATACGGAATGGTATACAATAGCGCCCCAAACCATTATGCCGCGCTGTGGGGCGTTCCACAGTTACTGCCGGATTCGATCTTTCTCCACGTCGACGACACACACGTATGCGATGACTATCGCTGGACAAACAGAAGCGGGATTCATCTGAGAACACTACGGTTTGCCATTCTGCCATCCACGTCGCTCTGGTCCGGCACCATTCCAAACGTTGGAGTCTGTGCTGTGAGGTCAATGGCAGTCTTCTTAGCGGGCGCCGTGATTGCAAGCCACGTGCAACCAGTCGACGGGAAATGGTTCTCGTCGGCACAGGAACATCCAGGGTACCTTGCACGTGCTGCAGAATCGACGTACAAGTGACTAGCGGGTCCGCCACAGTTTGTCGGTGAATCCGTCGATCCAAGCGGTCTGACGTCACTCTGGCTGCACTTGCACCCCCTCAATGTGGCCACACTTCCTCTTTCCAACCATCTCCGACACAGCCGATGCACAGTAGGGTGGATCGAAAAAAATTTTTTTGGAATTTCAAATCGGCCCGGGTGAGAAAAGTTGCCCACTAGGACCAAATAATTACCTGTGAAATTTGAAGTTGATCAGATAATATCTTCAGGGTCCGCAAGGAGGTCAAAGTTCATAAATTAAGCTCAAAAATGCATTTTTTCTACTTAACGAATAAATTAATTTTTAATAATTTTTTTAATGGGTCAGGGTGAAAAAAGGTACCCAATGAGGTGAAATACTATGATATAAAATCACGTCATAGTCAGAAAAAATCTTCATGTTCTGCATTATGGTCGAAACTTGCATATTTTGCTCAAAAATAGTGATTTTTCATCATAAATGAAAAAATTTACTTTCTCTTTTAAAATCGAACACAGACAGAAAAAATTGTTTCATACGATTAAAACAAGTCATAAGATCCTGTGATTCACTATCTACCAATCTCATTTCATTTTTCTCAAACAAAATTATATACTTCGAAGAAGGAGAAATCAATCAACATGAAAAATAATACTCAAAAGTGCAAATGACACTCTTGCAGATTTTTTATTATTTTAAATTTATTAAAATACTCTAGAGTCCAATCATAATTCGAATGAGCCATATGCGGTTCACAAACTGCAGGTTTCCAAGCTCAGCTCCATGGTACAGTTCAAAGTTGAACTCCGTGGATTTCTAAACTGTTGTAAATCATTATGTTTGTGCTTCTGATATTGTCAGAGTAACGTCTTTTTACACCATTTCATGGCAGGTGTTGATATTTTACGATTGCGTGCATGTCAGAATATCGAACATTTAGTTCCTTATATCTCAGAAATTATTAGGTAAATAATCTCTAATTCTAGTCTAAGACTGAGAATCTCAAATTTTAGTAAGCAGCACATGGTATTTTGACGTAAACTGGGGTGTTAATATGTGTTTCGCTACACATGAGATCCAACCATATGGGAGTTCCTCATTCCTCAGAAATTTCGGTTGTGTTGTGTATATCACGAAGTGTGGGTCTAAATGCCCCACAGCGCGACAGTTCTCAAATGAAATAACGACAAAAACCACATGGCCAAGATGATATATTGAAAAAAAAAAAAAAAAGCGCATCGTTTGACTTTTCTCGAATTCGCTACTTTATGGCTCTCGTTTTGTTTTAATTTTGTGATGAGTACCGCAGAATTGAGGGACATCAACAGGGCGTTTGTTTCTTATAAATTACCAAGTGGCACAGCTGGCTGATGTGTGCTTCAATTTCAGTGACATGCATGTATTCGACCAAACGAAAAAAAGTATCACTACAAAAGATTCAAGTTCACGTTCCTTAGGAACCGGTTAAACCCTTATCAGGGTTAGGTACGGTGGTGACTGGTGGGGTTTAAATAAATAAAATAAATAAATAGTCCTCTTGAAGTTATGCACTAACTTAGAATGTGAAACAAACAATTTTGAAATTTAGTACAACCAAGTTACAGAGTGAATGAAGTAACATTCAGATTGCAGCACCAACCCAGAGTATTTAAAGTTATATTTTCTCGTCATTGGGAAAGATATTGCTATTTCATGGCGTATAAAGAAATTGACTGAGGAGACTTCTACTAGTATGAGAATGCCTTCTACTAGTATGGAAACAAAATCTTCATATGAAGAGGTACCTGTAAGGACATGGCCGACATCAAAGACAAAAGCAGCAGAATGTCCCATATCTGGTTTTCCGTCTAAAATGAAAGAAAATGTTCTTCCAACTAATGCTGATGTGCTGCGAAATTACTAATATGAAAAAAACAAACTAAAACCTGAACGTACTTCAAAGGAACCGAATTTTTCGGAAATTTCAGAAATAGTTACGAACAATATCCGGAAAATATGGCAACCTTCATTATGAAAGTGTACACTCCTATGTGGTTCGATATAAAAAGAAAGTCGGATTGCACAGAATGTCCTAGGCACATTAGGAACACTATTAACCGATCGAGATATTTGAAACAAGATTTAAAAAATGTTATCGATCCTGTCATACGAAGGAACGACTTCTTCGCACATCAAGAAAATATTTTATTGGCAATGATTGGAGATGAACGATACCACGTTCGATAACTGGCCTTAAGAAGAATAATGGAAGAAAGAGAAGTAACAAAATCCTTACAGTCTGTGAGAAAATTTGTTGTTCCTGCCCTCAACTTTGATGCAAATGACTACGCAAACTTTGTTAACTGGCAAGAAATTGAAAAATATGAACCACCTATTACAAAAAACATTGTAGATTCTGAAATTTTAAATGTCGGAGCAGGAATGCAGGCTTAATATTTCAATTCCTAACTTTCCATGTCATATTCAAGCAACTGAGCGATATGTTAAAGTAATAACAGAATCAGCAAGTAAAGCCTGTGGAGAGGAACAACGCCATGGCTTCATTTTAGCCAAAATTCAATCACGAGAACATATGAGCACTTTAAATGCGAAATTGGAGTTCTATGTTTGAATTAAGGAATTCTCTCTCGTCTCTCTTCCTTTTTTAGCCTACTTTCCCGTTAAAAATAAAAGAGACGAAAAAAGCATTAAAATTGGCTTAATGCATCTAAAAAATGTCGCCAAGTCCAAAAAATATCGCCAAGTCCAAAAAATATCGCCAAGCCCAAAAAATATCGCCAAGTAAAAAAAAAGTCAAAAAGAAACAAAAAAATGAAATAAATATCGAAAAATTAAAAATTTGAAAGTAGGGTATTGAGATGGGGAATTTGTGTGTCTGTCTGTCGGTCGGTCGGTCGGTCTGTCTGTCCCCCCCCCCTAATAACTTTTGAATGAACATTCCGATTTGGACAAACTTTTTTTTGTTGGAAAGATCTCGGCGAGTACAGCTCATTCCCATATTTGATTTTTTGATTTGAACAATTTTTGGTTCAACTTTGAGCCGTTCAAATAACCGGTCCCGCGATACTAACTTTTTAATGAACAGTCCGATTTGAACAAACTTTTTTTTGTTGGAAAGAACTTTTCAAGGATACTTCATTCCCGTATTTACATTTCCGATTTGAACAATTTTTCGTTCAACATTGAACCGCTCAAGCAAGCTGTCACCCCTAATAACTTTTGAGTAAACAGTCCGAAAAAAAAATGACTGACTGTGCAGACGATTTTTTGTTTATTTATTCATTTGTTTTATTGAATTTATTATTATTATTATTATTTTTGGCAGACGATTTTTTTTTGTAACAAAAATGTTTCATTCACGAGGACATTTTATTCTTTATTTATATTTAACAACTGGCAACGGATTAAAAGTGAAATTCGAGACATTTTATCAACGGACGAGTTTTTTTTTCTTTTTTTTTCTTTATTTTTTTTCTTTCTTTGATAAAATGTGTTTTGATGTACTTTGTACTTTTAATTTTTTTTTTTGAAAACAATTGAGGAATTTTTCTACGGAAGAACTGTAACAGTTACATTCTTTAAAAGGTGCGACAAAGCTTTATTTATTCATTTATTTACTTTTTATGTGTCTATTTCATCTGATGAGAGGGGTATATTTTGCTTTTAGAAATCAGCTTCAAGTGCTAAAAAGGTATGTTTGACATAATTTTTAGTCTTAGATAATCAAGAGAATAATGATCAGATGCTAGAATGCCGATGTCGATGTACGGGAAAGTAGGCTCGTTTAGTTCTTGACAGAACTTCTTGTTATAATTTTATTTTGCTAAAAACTGATTTATTTAAAGAATGTTCTTTACTGAAATAATGCAAACAAATATTTGATTTTATAGCTTTTACCCGTGCTTGTATTTATCTGAAAGCTAAATATAACATGTTTATAACGATTATGGTTCTCGTATTTTAGAATGTGACTTGTCTTATAATCAAAATTTTGCACATGTCTAACAAAAAAAAAAAAAATAAATAAATAAATAAAACTAAAAATAAAAATAAATGAATAAACAAAAGGTATTTTTAATCATTTTTGTTTGAGCTTAAAGAACAATTCATTGGCAAGTTTTTTTTATCCGTGGTCGATTTTAAAAGTTAAGTAAATTTTTTCATATGATGAAAAATCATTATTTTGAGGCAAAATATGCAAATTTCGACCATTATGCAGAGCATGAAGATTTTATCTGACTGTGATGTGATTTTATATCATAGTATTTCACCTCATTGGGTACCTTTTTTCGCCCTGACTCATTAAAAAAATTATTAAAAATTAATTTACTCGTTAAGTAGAAAAAATGCATTTTTGGGCTTAATTTATGAACTTTGACCTCCTTGCGGACCCTGAAGATATTATCTGATCAACTTCAAATTTCACAGGTAATTGTTTGGTCCTAGTGGACAACTTTTCTCACCCGGGCCGATTTGAAATTCTAAAAAAAAAATTTTTCGATCCACCCTAATGCACAGTGCTTGCATCCATGTGGGTATCAGCTGCAATTTGACGTATGGACCAACCTCCCCTTCTCAGTCCGATCACCATACCCCTCGTAAAGTCGTCTATATGCTGGAAGTGTCTTCGTTGAGGACGGCGTGGCATTTCCTCCTATCACACGTATCCTTCGAGACAAAAACCAAATTTCTCCGATAATTAGTCTGGCAGAAAAACCAACATGAACATAGCCCACTTTTCAACTTCATTCTCTTATATCTTACTTCACGTGCGTCGGAGAGCTGCGCATTTCATATCATTTGCATAACTCAGTGACGTGCGTCTACGGTAAAATTTGCATGAATTTCTGACCACTCCTTCTTGGTGTTGCATTTTCAATGTCGAGCAGTGTAGTTTATAGAAACAATTTGTACTCATTTTTTTTTTTTTCCTGAACTTGAAAGAACTCAAAACACACCACTTTGACGATTTTTAAAATGTCACCAAGTTTGCGGTAATTGTGTTGGGATATCTAGGATACGTTTGCTCTCCTCCCTACTTTATGAAAATCCATTAAGTATTATTATGTCACTAATTTTTGTCTCGGGGAAATAGTCATCAAATGCTGAGATACTATTGCTGACCATAAAATGACGTTAAAAATTTTTGTCCTCAATGATTTCGAAATTAATAGGGAACATTTGACAATTATTTGTGCAAAACCGCAAATTAATGGTAATGTAGTCTTGTTTATGGGTTTGACTAATTTAGTATGTGGATTACCTTACGTTTTGACATAATTTTAAAAAGGTTTTTATTTGATCCGTACGGAATCGGCCAACAAATGAAAAAAAAACTGAACTTTTCAAATGTGTGAGTATTATTCTGATGATTAAGGTTTTTCCGCAGTCGATAAATATTAAGGCCTCTATATTGACGAGCCGACGCATCAAGGTTAAGTTTGACCACTTTGGATCCAGCGCGTGTGTGAGGATTGTCTTTTCTGGCGAGTTATCGCTTTTTGGTAACTTTTCATCTAAATTTAACAAAGCTTGGCAATGTCCCGAATCTTTGCTCTGGTAACCCTAATTCCGCAACAATGAAAAATGAAAGTGAAAGTTAATGAGTTGGATCCAAATTGGTGAAATTTAAGCTTGATGCGTTGGCCTGTCTATATAACGGCTCTAATAAATATAAGACAATAATCGTTTTATTTTGGTTACGTAGTGTAAGAAGTAAAGTATTATTGTGTAGTCTTTGGCACTAAAACTGGCGTCATTTGAAAAAAATCGCCGAACATCTCAGTTATTAAAATCTTGCATTTAGCATTTAGCACCCCAGAGACTCCCGTATCTTCCAATTTGCTTGGATTAACCGGTTATTAAAATCTTGCTACAAATGTGGCGAAATTCCTGTTCAATTGGATACTTAGTAACTGCTCAATTGTAAATACCCCCAGAAAGTGCCAAATCAACGCAAACAAATTTAACCCTACACTGCATGATTTTTTGTTCCTTGTAAGACATATGTACGTATTTTAGTGTAATAAGAAAACATTGGAACACATTTTTCAAAACTTGATTTTGTGGATAGATGGTTATATTAGCTTTAAAGATACCTAATACTTGCTTTTTATGTTTGAGTTGCCTTATGCATGGTCATAAGGAAAAATAGTCCATGTATCCAATTGGCAACGCTATGCAGTGTAAGCTTAAGAAATGCCGAAAAGTTGTATTTAAAGCTCCATCAAATTGGAAAATAATGAACCTAATTCATTTATCAGTTGTCAATCTCATCTAGCGGTTACGTTACCGATACTCTAAAACATATTTACAAAACTCACGAAAATAATTGATGTAGTGAACAATCTACTAATAAACGAATGCAATTTATACTACAAAATAATATTTGCACGTTTCAAAGCACAATAAAAAGCACATTGCTTAAGGATACATATTCTACTTACAACTAAGACTACAAAATGTTTTAAATACAAATCGTGGTAAAAGCTCGTTAGCGAGCGGACGCGCGAGCGTTTCCAGTGTCTAGGTAAAAGCCTGGATATTAACCATGAAGCTGAAAAAAACTTTCTTTTTGATTTGACTTGAGAATAGCCTTGAAAATTTAACCTTTTAACTGTCATGCCCGAGATAATCTCGTGCACAGCACTGGTGTTCGAAAATGTCCCGCCCGAGTATTACTCGGGGTAATTTTTTTTTTCTTTTTTTTTTGAGTGCACTGTATTGTTATACCCGAATATATATCGGGAGACGTTTATTTCGGCTTCATCTCTTTGTCCAACCAGACTGTTTCCAGGCCCGTCATTGGGGGGGGGGGGGGGGCAGGAGGGTCAATTGCCTCCCCCTGACTTTAAGAAATCAATGTATTTACATATAAGTGGGCGTGGTTTTGTATGTTTTTCGATGAAATTGCATTGTGTTTGGACCCTTTGCCCCCCCCCCTGGAAAAACTTAAAATGACGTCCCTGACTGTTTCTCGGGTGTGTGCTTGGAAAAGTGTTTCCAGTTATACCACACAAGACTGAACTACTGAAAGGCATTCACTTTTATTTATTTAATTTTTTTCTCATTTATTTATTTTTTAGAATTTTTTTTTTTTTTTTTTTCATTTTTAGAAAATAATGCTCTACTAGAAGCGAACTGCCATGTTGAGTGGCAGCCGCCTCAAGCAAATATGCAGTGGCTACAAAACTTTAAATATTTTACCCATCTGCGCAAAATATCAATTTTTAACTTCTAAGAATGTTTTATTTTGTACTAAACATTTGATTTTTGCAATAAAAAAAATTGACAATTTGTGCACCCAAATCATCAAAATAACTTGACAGTTAAAGGGTTAATGCGAAAAGCGGAAATGACACACGCAATTCTAGCTATCGACAGGGAGTTGAGATGATGCACTAAGTATTGAATTAGTCTGTTGGAAGCCTTCGCGGATTTATGCGAAAAATGTACCTTAAATTGGAATGAAAAAGGCGCTACCAATCGAACTTTTGCTGTTATCGTTATAAATTATAGCCTATGTGTTATTCTGAGGTATAAGCTACATTATGGTAAAAGTTTCATTAAAATCCATTCAGTAGTTTTTGCGTGAAAGAGGAACAAATATCCATCCATACATCCATCCGTACAAACTTTCGCATATATAATACTAGTACGATATATATATAATATATATATATATATATATATATATATATATACAGGGTGCGCCAGAGAAACTTACTTTTTTGAAATGTCAATAAAGACAAAACTACTTAAGTTATTGTTTTAATTCTTTTTTTTATTTGAGAATACAATATTCCATTTTTTTTTCATTTAGTCTTGAAAATGACATCGGTTAAATGATGACCCCCATTGAGCATACACTGATTAAGACGATTTTCAAAGTTTATGAGCACTCTTTGCAGTATATCAATTGGTATGTTTGCAATTTCGTCGCGAATGTTATTCTTGAGGTGAGCTATTATGCGTGGTCGATCAACATCAACCAGGGATTTCAAATAACCCCCTAAAAAATCTCACGGCGCCAAATCTGGGGAGCGTGCTGGCCATGGGAGATCGCCTCTGAGAGAGATGAGGTGGTCGGGGAAATGTTGTCGCAACAAATTCATTGAATCTTGTGCTGTGTGCTGTGGCTCCATCTTGCTGAAACCACACGTCCCTAATGTTCATTTCTTTGAGGCTGGGAAGAAAGGATTCCTCGATCATGGTCCTGCACCGAGCTGCATTCACGGTCGTTCGAAAAGTAGCTTTCGACGGCAAAGGCGCGCTGTTCTTTTGACCATAGCATAATGGCAACTAATTAAAAGGAAAACAAAACTTAGAGAATTCCCGCTCCAGATGCGCCCACTCTCAGCCTTCTACGCAGCCAACTCACCGCGCAGGAATTTTTTCAAAAAAGTAAGTTTCTCTGGCGCACCCTGTATATATATATATATATATTAGGGTGGAGTGAAAAAATAAAAGTACAAAATAAGTTTAGCCTGTGTGCGGAAAAGTTGCCCCTTATGAAGCTTATTTGTTGTGCAAAATTTCAGCAAAATAAAATATCTTTATCTGCCTATCTGACCTTGAATTTTTAGTATTTTGCTTAATTTCTCACCTATATGGCAAAAACGAAATGATAAAAGTATAACATCTCTCATATGAAGTTACGAATGATCGGCACTAAACTTGATTATTTGAAATAAATAGTCAGTTAATAAGTGAATGACCTTGGCGATTGTAGGATGATTTTTAAGAGTACAACTGTACATAGCGCTTGTGCACCGCACGTGCTCTTCCTGGCAGTCCAATGTTTACGTTCACTTATTTTGCTACTATCAATTGCGGTTTTTTTTCTTCGAGTTAGCTGAACTCCTATCGTTAGAACGTTCTTTTTAGTTTATTTTACGTGAAAGCCATTTTTTCCCGTCCACGTCAGTACTTCTATGTAGTTATCACACGTTACTTAGGGCATTTCAAAATGCCCAAGACTCGATCACAAGACTGAAGTCCATTGTTTGGAACTCCTGAAATCTTCAAACATAATATTCTACATACGTATTCGGGTGTTATAAGACATAATTTATATAGAGTAGAGAACCAGTTATCCGGGATGTTTGGAACCACAGCTATCCCGGATAACTGAATTTCCCGGTTTTCTGAATCGCTACGAAGCGATATTTGCTAATTGTTTATAAAACCCAAGTTACTATAACAAATAGTAATGCATCTTAAAATCTGAAGAGAAAACGATCCAGAAGTGCTTATAGATATTACAATATTAAAAATTTCTGAGCTATATGCCACTTATATGGTATTTATGAAGAAATCGTTCATATTCATTTACGTATTTCAAAAGAAAAAAAAAACTCTTCATTTTTTAGAAATTGCCGAAAATACCTATTTTAAAAAGTGGTGGAAAATCGGCAAAATGTTGCCGGTTTTCTGGTTTCCCGGTATTTTGGTTCCCGGATAAAAGGTTCTGTACTGTATACGCCTATAATTTTTATAAACAAATGAAAAGGAACCTGCTTATATAGATGTGTGTTCCCGTGTAAGGAATGATCTTAAATGCTTATGGAGGAAAAGTTCACTTCATTCTATATCGATCAATAAATATAATCTAAGGTAAGATAATACTAGACGAAATATCGTAATGTTAAAACGAATTTAAAACAAAAAGATGTACTGTTTTTTTTTTTTCAAAAAGGTTGTGTCTTTTAGAAAATCAGTTGAGCAAAATCTTTTTGATATTTCATTACGAAAATGCCAGGATTTTGTTCTCTGTTCTTGCAAAATTAAAGTTCCTATAGCTGAAAGGGCATTTTTAACAAATCATAGAACACTAGGTAAAATGATAATTGGAAATGTTGATACAAAAACAAGCAAAATGATTGAAAAGTGATTAAAACGGAATGACAGAGCAGCTGAAAGAGCTAAAAATACTCAACTGCAAGATATTGTGGAAACAACGGGTAGACTTTCTACTTCTAATACAGGACATATTTTGAATTTTTTTAATTCTTCTCACGAAAATGAAGAAACGATTTCTGTGCCTATGAACAACTTAAAACAAAAAGCACAGTTACAAGTCAAGATTCTCCTTCAACTTCGCAAATGAAAACTAGAACTCTAAATGTAGCACAGGCCTGTGACAGAACTGGTGTGTCCGATAGGTCAGCTTCAATCCTTATAAATGCTGCTTTGCAAGATATAGGAATAATTACGAAAGAAGATTCTTCTAAAGTAGTCGATCGTAGTAAAATTAGAAAGGAAAGGAATAAAAACTGTCTTGATTTCAAAAGAAATAATGAAGAACTCTCTTCATCAGAAGAATATGGATTGTACTTCGACTGTCAAAAAGACAAGACTTTAATTCAAATTAAGGAAGGAAAAAGGAGCGCTAAAAGAACAATCACAGAAGAGCGTATTGCTTTAGTTTTAGAGCATGGATCTAAAAATGTTGACCATGTCACTCCCAAATCTAGTAGTTTAAATGGCATAAAAATTAGTATATTAAGTTTTTTAGAGAAAAGTGCTGACATTTCTAAGGTACAACCGTGTAACGGAACAGTGGTCAATACAGGATCTTAAAATGGTTTAATAAGACAAATTGAGCTCTCTGTTGGACAACCTTTACAATGCTTTATTTGCTTATTACATACCTATACGTCATCTAATAAAGCATTTTGATGGAACAATTACAACCCCTAAAGGGTTTTGTGGAAACATTGGGGGGAAACTAGAATCTTGTGAGGGTATGCCTGTAGTTCACTTTTGAAAGGATAGAAGTAACTTTGACCGAGATTGCCTTTAATGAACTTAGTACGGACCAGCGGTATCTCAACGAAATGTGAACTGAAAATTCCGTTCAACTTGTCACCAAATGCTCCAGAAAAAATGAGTCATGCCAGATGGCTAACGAAAGCAAATAGAATTTTGCGGCCCATCGGAGAACTTGAGAATATTAATGCAAAATGTTATTAGAATAGGCATGCGTGTGGTTTGATATTAAATCTAAATCATCATGTCGGTATGGTAGTCAGCATTTTTACAGCATAATAAAAAAATCTTAATTTCTACCTAAAGAGTTAAAGAATATAGTAGATAAAACACTGCGATGAAACGTTTATTTTGGGAATCCGGAGAAAATTATACTATCTATGCTGTCTAATGATCGAATACACGTGAGAAAGTTGGGCCTTCAAAGATTTTTAGAGTGTAGACGGATGGCTGAACTCGATAAAAATGTTCGAGAATTCAAGATTCTCATTGTACATTTCAACGTAGATAACTATATGAATTAAATTGACTGGAATTTAGTTAACCTTACCGAGCACCCGATTACGAAGTCTATTTCTTCTAAGGAGATGAACTAGATGATGATTCTGGATATTCCTGAGAATATTAATATTTTAAAATATCCGTGCCATTCACAAGAAGTAGAGCGCTGTATGAAAATAGTTACTTATACATCAGCAGCTGTATGTGGCAATGACGCTCTGGACGGATTTATTAGATCAAGGATAGCATCGAGAATTTTATTGCCTATGTTTGAAACTAAAAGCCAATATTGTGAAGTTCTGGAAGACAACTAATCAAATATTTAAAGACAAATTATAGGAGTTGTAATGGAATTTGTCATGCAGTCATCTTTACCTGACGCGATCTTGATCTCTTTTCTCAAGGAAAACATGTAAAAAGCGGCATTAAACTTTCTTAAATATAACGATTTTATAGAATTTTCTATGGTAAATAGGCAGATGAAGATAACTTCGTAGGAAGCTAAAACTTCAGAGATATGGTTACACCTATAGGTGGCAACTTTTCAGCATACAGGCTAATTAATTGCGAGAAACTTTTTTTTTTCGAGCGTTTTCACTCCACCCTAATATATATATATATATATATATAAATATAAAAATGAGTGTATGTTTGTATACTTGTTCTCTGTACAAATCCACAGTTTGCGTCAGATTTTCATCAAACTTGACACAGAGGTTCCTTGATGCCCTAGAATTCTCATAGGCGGGGTCCTTTAAAAAATCTAAAATGCTCGAATTCAGTTTTTTGTCAAAAAATGACCCTTTTATAGGAATCTAGCCAATTATTAGGCCTTTTTTTTTAATCGACATGAGCCTTTAGGTTACAAATTGATAAAATTTATGGTATTTAAATATTAACATTTTCCAACAAAGATTAAAATTAAAACAATGAATTTTCATTTCAAGGCTCACCTATTTCATTTTAGCATGAAATAAGTCAATAACAATTAAACTGCTTTTTTTTTTCTTTTCAACTGATAGAGATAAACTTTTAAAGGGAGAAATTAATTTATTTCTGATTTATCAACCTTTCTACCTCGAGGCTCGGAAACAACGAATAAGGAAAATATAAATTTTTGAATTGTAAGTATATTTAGCTACCACTCTGCAAAAATGCCTCCGAAGATACGGAAAGCAATAGTTTAAGTTCATCCTAAGGCAAAAAAAAAAACGGCTGAAAAACGTGAACATGAGAGTCCTGAGGAGAGAAATCGAAGACTAGCGACAGTGCACATTAGAGATATGACGACTAGAGCATCAGAAAGCAATGAGCAGCGTGAGTATCGTCTAAGGGATCTAAGAGATAGAGCAACTAGATCAAGACAATCGGAGACAGTGAGTCAGCGTCAGTTTCGTCTAAAAGAACAACAAGAGAGAACTACTACATCAAGACTATCGGAGACAGTGAGTCAGCGTCAATTTCGTCTAAAAGAACAACAAGAGAGAACTACTACATCAAGACTATCGGAGACAGAGAGTAAGCGTGAGTATCGTCTGGAAAAGGAGAAGGTGAAACGGTTTTTATCCAACGTATACCACTAAACCCAACGGATCTTCCTTTTAACTTTAAGAGATTTCAGTTTCCAGTGAGTCTTGCGTTCTCCATCACGATCAACAAGTCACGAGGACAGTCAATTTAGTACTCCAGAGTGGATTTGAGGTCTCCTTGTTTCTCCCACGGACAACTCTATGTTGTCTGCTCGAGAGTAGGTTCACCCAAAAATTTATTTATTCTTGCGCCTGAAGGTGAAACTAAGAACGTTGTTTATGAACAAGTTTTGCTTTAAATTTTTATTAGAACTTTTTGAGAAGCTAAAGTTTTATATTAATACGCACCCGGGCAACGCCGGGTATAAAGCTAGTAAAAGATAAAATTCGCGTTCTTTACCAATACAAAAATAATATATTTAACACTATTGTTGAAACTAAAGGGTAAACTATATTACATGCGTTGATGCATTATAAGTGCAACTAAAAGCGTATTTTTTAGTTTTTTTAAAACTAATTTAAAGATTATTAATCCTCACATTTATCGTTGTCTTCGTTTCTTACTATTTTTTTCTGCTTTAACACGAATTGTGACTACCATTTTCTTGGAAGCAGGTATTTCCGAAATGATAATACTAGCGTAAAAAAAAAGAAATTTTTAATTTCAATTCTTGATTCTATAAATTAAAAAAAAAAATGCTGACATCACTTGCGTTCTGAATTTATTTTGTATGATATTTCGTGCGGAAAAGACAAGCTGCGAGGATAATCCGTAATGCATGCGAAATAACTTATAGAAGCGCATCGAAAAAAAAAAAAAAAGAGAAAAATATTTCAAAATTAAATTGAATAATCAACGCTTCAATAGTCGGCTCCGACCCCCGATTCCGAGAGCCGCAGTTTGGCAGAAACAAACTCGGTCTGCACGCGCGAGCAAACCTTTGCGTTGGCTCGCCTGCGCGCGGACTCTCTAGGCGGCGAAGCCCGATTTACAGACTCGCTGCGAGCGTCCGCGAAGGGGCGAGGCTGAGAACATCTTTTCGCGCCGTTTCGTCTTTCGTCTCAGGCGCGGTTTTTCTTCTCGGTTAAAATACTCACATTAGTTAGTTTTATTTCCACTGCATTTATTCCGTTATAATCCGATAGACATATATTCAAAAATCCTCCCATCCGTGAATACTTCCTTTGCAAGACAACCTCCATTGACTCCCGACCGCAGAAGTAGGTTATTAAACTCTAAAGAAAAGCTATCTTGCGAAATGTATTAATTTCTGAAGCAAATCGAGACAGAGACTGAGACTGATTATTCAAGACTGTTCTCCTTATCCCACCTGTTAGCGTTGCGCCTTAAAGAAAGAAGAGCCGCTCCAGCAAAAGCATAAAAGCGCTGGTCATTTCAGAGGGCCAGATTTGGACTATGTACCCTGGGCACTGATCAAGAAATGCAGTAATGTTTGAGTTTTTTTTGAACATAGAAAACGACTACAATGAATCATACCCCCCGAAACTTAACCATATCCTTCTTCCCCGTTTTGTTCACTGACAAGCAGACCTCACACCCTTCGGATCCGTGCATCGAAAGAGACTCGCTCGTGCAGAATATGCCCGAGTCCTCGAGGCGCATGACTCTGAAAGGAGGGGTCTCGAAAATGCGAGCGTCCCAGCTCCGAAAATACGATCTTGCGTCGAAATAGGCGGCTCGGAAGATCTTAAGCATTTTACAGAAATACTCACAGGGCGACATAATCAACTGTGAATAATAAAATTACCACTTTGCCATCATTTTTCAAAACGATAAAAGTTGATGAACTTTTATCGTTTTGAAAGAGTTTTAACAGGGCGACATAATCAACTGTGAATAATAAAATTACCACTTTGCCATCATTTTTCAAAACGATAAAAGTTGATGAACTTCCACAAATAAATCAACAGTTTTTTTTTATTGATTATCCTATTTAATAGTATATATTGTTGGATGATAATGAACATAAAACAAAGTGCAAATTAAACTGACATCGACTACAGGAAATGAAAGTAACTCTTTTGCAAGCACAAGTTTTTTCCAGTTCAGCAATGGAAAAACGTACTTGTGTTTGGGACCCGAAGGGCGCAAGGTCTACTTGTCAGTCGTTTTACTCCCTCTTATCTGTTACTTCAATCTCCCCCCTCCCCTCCCGTGAAGAGAACTTTAATGAAACTTGCAAATGTATCAGCCGTCGTCACAAACGAAACAAACGTGGGCCCGGCTCTTTACGAAAAAACACCAGCAGTGCATATTCTGGGACCTAAAAACTGTGGAACTTTTTCTCCCGGGGAGGAAGCTGATTCGCCCCCCATTCGAAAGGAGAGGGGAGACATTTTGCGGAGAGCGAAACGACGATAATCAGCGACTCAGCAGTGGATAATAACTGCTCATCACGGCGAAGTCAGCAAGAAGGTCCCCGCCCCCTCCGCCCTGCGCGGGCCAATCAGCGGCCGCATCGATCCAGGTGCCCGCGGGACGCCTAGCCGCTAATTAAAGGCGAACATCCGCCATTTGCATAATCTACTCAATTTGCAGAGAAACTCGCAGATTTTACGTTCCATAAGTCCCCACTCCTGATTGCCTCATCTGCATGGGGATATTTCCCGCCAAAGGGGGCCGGCCGCTGCTGCCGATCCTTCTTTTTTTTCTGCCTCTTTCGCGCCTTTCTTTTTTCTGATTAAAAAACGGCGTTCGAGTGTTGATGTTGGTTGCGGAAGAACTCCTTTTTTCCGGATCGATCCCCAGATCGTACTGTCACAGACGCGCGAGGGATCAGGTGCGATTTCAATTAGGGCGAATGTTCGAGAAGTTCTTTGGAACGCGCCCCTTCCGAACGACAGAAAGCGGAAAAAGAACGAATTCCGTGTCGATCCGCTCGCGAAGACCCGGATACACAACAATCAGCTCTTATTAGGTTTCAATTACTTAACTTAACGCATAGTGCCGATTCTTTCCGAGAACCTTTTGCACTTCACCTGGAGCTGAGCCATCGGCTGATGCTCTAAGTGCATGTCCTCTTTATCCCAGGCGTGCCCGATTGAGTATCGTGACAAGAAAAAAAAAAACTTTCTTCAAAAATTAGTTAAAACCAGAGAACTCTGTGAGAAGTATTTTCGTCATGTCAGTGGCAGAACAAGTTACGGTAAATATATATATATATATTATTCTGGAACAAAAATTTCGGATGACAACCTGAAAACAGATACTTGTGGTGCAAAACGTAAGCCACTAGGAGAGTAGGAGGCAAAGTGAAATGGTAAAATAATGTCAGTTTGCACTGCCACCTATCAGGCAGTACTTTAATTAAGTTCTTGAATGCCTAGGTGATTCCAGGAAAAAAAAAAAAGAAATTTGAAAGATCAACGGGGAAAAAAAATTGGTCATCTTCAAAATTTCATGCACTTGTTGTAATATTCGTGGTTCTTCAAAAATGTCTTGTTATAATAAAATGATAAAAGTTTTGTAATTATCAGAGTATTAATTGAGATCTATTGATGTTCAGTGTAGTATCTATTTAGTTCATATTTAGCCTGTTTTGATTTCAAATGTTCAATGCAATTTGTCAAGTGCATGCAACGTGAAAGTGAAATAGTTCACTTTCACTTTGCATATGAAATAGGCAAAGTGAAATTCAGGGCTGTCCAAATTAAACTCCTCAGAGGCCTGTGCAAGCGGTTGTATGGGTCATAATATCATAAAATTTTGAAAACAGACACTTCAGACCATGCGCTCGCGATTTATAAAAGAAAAAAAAATACTAAAAAAGTTGCCAATAGGTGGCGCGTAACGCTAATAACACAGGTCAACGATGAAAAAACTTTTTTAATGAAAATACCTTATTCTTATGTTGTTTAGGTTGCTGAATCCAAATATGATGCTTAAAAAGTTGTATCACCCACCATTTATTCACATTTTATAGTTACATTCATGAAATAAAGAAACATTTTTAGAATTTAACAGTTTTTTCATAGTTAAGATAACATGAAAAAATAGGTCTAATGAACAAAGATGATGTTGGCAGCACTGCTGAAACACATGCTACAACATGATGGGGGATTACTGTTGGTCACTTCACCGGGAAGTTCAGCAAGCTATTCATCGCAGGAAAAGCTACACAAGAAGCTTCAAGGAAAAAAGGGAAAGAAAATATAAAGCAATTCCAGTTGACAAGTGAACCTTGTATCATCACATAAAATTACTATTCCAAGTATTTTACTGTAAATACAAACCATTTTTACGATTCTACAGTGTTTCATTGATTTCCCTATATACTGTAAATGGGTATTAGACTATATAATAAAATACATTTTGCTTGGAAACTAAGGGTGATACATAAAAACTACAAGCAGATTTGGATTCAGCACATAAAAATCTATCAAGATCAGCTATTAAAATTAAAAAAGTTTTCAAAAAGGTTTTTTTGTTGGCCTGTGTAATTTGCGCGTTGCAGCAGCATGATTTATAGAAAAAGAGGAAAACAGTCACTACACAGGCAATTGTTTCCAACTCGCTGATACTCAATGCAGACCTTGAAAGACAAAGCTCTGTTAGTGAAAATTTTTTACCAGGACACGATATTTATGCAGGATGGTGCACCTCCCCATATTCTTCGTGGCGTTCAACAGATGTTACGTTTCCCAACAGCTTGGCCTCCTCCCTCGCCTAATCTCACCCCGTATGATTTTTGGTTATGGGGATTCTCAAAGTATCGGTTGTATCGAGAACACCTTACAACCTTGGCACATCTTAAAGACGCAATTAATGGTCATGTTCATGGAATTAATGTGGGCTTACTGCGTTCATCTGTAGAACACACTGCTTTACGAATGGAAAGAGTTGTGGAAAACTACGGCACACATATAGAACATCTGTAGAATGTCTTGTTAATCTGCAGCGCCACCTATCGGCAACTTTTTGTACTATTTTTTTCCTTTAATAAATCTCGAGCCAATGGTCTGAAGTGTGTTTTCAAAATTTCATCACACTATGACCCATACAACGTCCTGCACAGGCCGCTGAGTTGGGGAACTTTAATTTGGACAACCCTGTAGTTCATTTCGCTTACTTATTCATTCATACTAAATCACGTATTATTTATACTAAATCACGTACGTATTTCTTCATTTGCTAATTTATTTACTCTTTTACCTATTAACTCACTTATTTACCCATTCATTCCCTTATTTTCTTATTTGCTCTCTATTTTATTCACTCATTTATTTTTTCTCAGACTTAATTCATTTATTTATTTATTCGCTTATTTTTCATTAATATTTCATTGTTTTCGATTTTTACGCATTCATTTGATGGAAATGACTGTTAATCATAGAATAGAAAGGGGGTAAGCGTAAGAGATAGAGGCCTCTATCCGCCCGTTATTATCCACGTTAAATAGAGAAAGGTCTAGAAATATGAGCTCGACAGTATTGAAGAACGCTCGCACAGTTCCATCAGAGAGGTTGAGTAAATTGACGCTGTTCATAATTTTCAACTCATTTCTCTCTTTCTACCGTATTCTTGACCCGTTCACTTTGCAACGAAACAGAAGTAAAGTCCTCAACCACAACGCTGTAAGGAAAAATAACAATAAATTCGTTCTCTTTTTCAAAAACAAATTTCAGGCGGCACAGATGAGAAGAATCGTGGTGGTTTGATATCCGGCTGCAGTTAGACAATATTTTTACAAAATTAAGCCGTTTATTAACACTAATAAAAAGATTTATACTATCATGCTAAGCACAAAAGCTGAGCTCAAAACAAGAAATCACTTTCTAAAGTTTTATGCCTCCATGTATTTCATTCAGAGGGCACTTTTCAGAAATTTCAATATTTTCCGTTCACAAATTACCATAAAATACACTATTTAGGTAGTATAAGTTACAAACAATGACATGCTGACAATAATTCAATTTTGATAGAAAGTGCAGATGCGACTTCAGTTCTTATTACTCTAGTTTTGGACTTACATTGTTTTTTAAGTTGAATAGGTTTGTTATAGTATTTTTTTATATATTTTTTTTTTTGTATAACCTCGATTTTTTTCGACAAATCGAAAAGAACCAGACAAGGGTTATTGAAAATCAAGTACCCTTCGAATTTTGAGAAATTCCGGCTAAGACAGAGTAATACGGTGTGTGTGTATATATATATTCGCACTAACGTGCGTAACACGCGTGAGCTCCCCCCTCCGAGATTGAATAGGGAGATGAATGCAGTGACTACCTTTTGTAAAAGGGGGCCCCCAAACTTGTGTGGTTCTGTCATACTTTGTGCTCTAAGCGTGCTCTTCATTATGGAATAAAAGCGAAAGATTAAAGCGAACGTTATCTTTCGCTCTGCTATTCGTTAAGGACGCCGCTGTCCGGTCTGTCGGCATCTCCGTTGTCACCTGCACTGACGACTGTGGTCGATTTTGTCGTCTTCTTGTTTTAAGACTTCGGGTTCTCCCACATCAAATCAGTGGGGAAAATTAAAACAAAATTCTCCGTTCGAAACGTTAGAGGAATAATGCCTCGGTCATTTTGCTCACGCTTTGCACGCATCAAGAAAGGACAAAAAAGAAAAAGAAAAGAAGCCATTTTGAGAGCTATACATTTTTAAGAATCAACCATTTTCGACAATCCTTTTCCAACAGTTGATTTTCAAAAATAAATGCAGAAAAAAACAGTCCAAAATCCATGAATCTATGAACACGGTTAAGTGGTGGACAAAAACAACATTTTCTAGTTGTGTCAGAATGCTATAGAGGTGACTGCTTGCAATTTCATCTAGGAACAATTTCAGAACCATGTTTAAAATTTTTTTGGAAAGATAAATATTTAATGTCCAGACAGACCACACTGTGTAAAAATGCTTCTGACAACCACTAGATCGTGAAATTAGGCTCCCAAATAGTCAACGCTTAGACTGGCCAGGAAGTCCTTTTGACTGCTTGGGCGATAGAGGGATACAGCAGGCGCGGATAAAGAGGGGGGGGGCATGGGGGTCATGACCCCCCTCCCTTAATTCACCAAATATAGCAAAAAATTGCCTTTTTGGGACTTATATTCCGAAAAAATTGCCAAAATCCCCCATTTTTGCACAAAAATTGCACTTTGACCCCCCCCCCTTATCCGAAAATGACCCCCTCCTTAGCCAGGAGCTGGATCCGCAATTGGGATACAGCGCATATTTAAGACGGCAATCGAGGTGGGAGGAGGTAGCTGCAATTATTAACAAACGTGTTATTGAGAAAGTCACAACATTCCGAGAAATTGTGTCACTACAGATTAACATGATTGCTTTTCTTGTTGAAATGAAAAAGCTGGCAAAATGACTGCTTGGGCTGGTTAAAATGCAGAAGCACACACGCACACATAGCCAGCTGTGTGATGATTCTCATGTCGTTTGTTGTTATTCCTGTTGTTCTTAGTCCTGTATTGAATGTTTGATCGTAACCATATTTTTATTGTGCCCCGATGTTTTGGCAACGCTAACACTACACTGTAAAAAGTAGATGTTTTTGCAGTATAATGCAGCTCATTTTTACAGTAAAAAACTAAAATTGCTAAATTTACAGTAAGAAACTAAAATTGCTACATTAACAGCAGTAGACTGTAAAATGGCTATTTTTACAGTTCTTTACTGTGCATTTCGCAGTTTTTAACTGGAACCACTGCTGCTAGTATTATATTGTTGTCTTTACAGTATAATGCAGCTAATATTATGGTAATATTGCTAATTTTACAGTAATAAAGTTGCTAGTTTTACAGTGATAAACAGTAAAATAGCCAGTTTACAGTCGATTACTGTGCTTTTACAGTTTTAAACTGGAACCTCTGCTGCCAGTATTATACTGGCTTATTTTTTTATTTTTTTGCAATGTAGTGCAGTTAGTCATGTATTCCGATTGAATTCCACTGACCTATGCTTTCCTCCTCAGGCGGCGGGCCCGCGCTGTGCGGGGCGGGGCTGGGCGGCGGGGGCGGCGTGCTGGGGAAGACCCGCCGCCCGCGGACCGCCTTCACGAGCCAGCAGCTGCTGGAGCTGGAGAACCAGTTCCGCATGAACAAGTACCTCTCGCGGCCCAAGCGGTTCGAGGTGGCCACCAACCTCATGCTCACGGAGACGCAGGTCAGTATGCTCCCTTCCCGCTCCTTTATCCGCACCCCTTCGCTGCGGCCCCGTTCGCGTCGCATTTCATGGGACGCCTCTGTCGCTCTTCGCGTGTTCCTCGGTGCTCTTGACCATCCGGCGCTGGTAATCTACAGAGTTCAGAAGCTCGAATAAACGAGACTGTGAGTTCTCCCTCGAAAGTAAAAGTGGACCCCTGAACCCTCGCAAGAGGTGCGTCGATGCTCAGAAGCCGAACGTACATAATGTTCAGTAAACAGAGGATAGACGTCCTCCGGCTCTCAGCGATGATTCATCATAGAATAATGGAGTTTGGAGAAATCAAATATGAAATGAGAACTATAGCTGTTTCCTACCGTGTCCCTTAGAAAATTAAAGTGGCGATTTATTACTCGAGCACTTTGTTTTGCTTTTATCTTTCAGCATTTTAGAAATTCAAAAAGAAACAGTGCAAGAAACAAAAGGCACAAGTACGAAGATCGCTTTAAAATCCGATTGTCCTACTCCTCAGAGTAGCCCCAAAGGGGTCATACCTCCCCCCCCTCACCTATTTTTAGCATTAAGTTAGTTTACGGTTAAATGATTAACTGTAAACCGAAAAAACAGTTTTTGCATGCAAATGGCTGTAAATTATAATAAAAAATCAAAAACCATTCTGAAGGCAAGAAATAGAGCTTTCCACTGATATATTACATGACATACTTACGACCGGTTTAAATCTCTAACCTCCCCAAAATGGTGAAAAAAATCACTATTTTTACCAGCAAAAATGTGATGCGCAGTAAAAAACGCAACCACTTCTCGGCCGCCCCGCATGCTGCTTTAGGGAAAGATACATTAAAGAGCCAGGCATCTTGAAACTGTCACTCGAAAACGTTGCTTAGAGTACTGAGTTGGGGCAAACGCATCATACATCACTCAATGTTTGCGTTCAATTGACGAATGGAACAACTGCAGACTCTCGCTAACTCGTTCCACCGCGCACTCTCAGCTCCGAGGAGATGACAGCTCGGCCAATGTTCCTTCTGGGCGAAGGTGAAACTGCAGTCTCTGGAAGAAGTGGCCGGAATTCAGCCTTCGGCATTTAATGATCGCACTGAGCATCACTTTTGAATTTGAAAGAACACGTGAGTTTTATCTTTTAAAGTTCGTAGTGAGACCTCCGATTTCAGTCATGTTGTCGCGTTCAGCTCTTTCCTAATTGACGGTACTTTAATAAATGGCGACGTCAGGCAGTCCATTATTACCTTATGTACCGCACATCCAGAGTCTCGATACATTATGTGACAGTTACTAACACAATTTTCAAAATGAAGGGGGCCAGTTCCAGATCGCCCTGAACATAAGAGAAGGAAGAAGAAAGGAGACCTAACAGGAAAAAAAAAACCACACCCGCCGTCAAAAGCGATGCCGACTGAAAGAGCGAAGCGCCGCCAACGATGGCTGAAATCAAGGAAGCCTTCCCATTTTTCGCCGGAATAATGGAGAGCGATCCCGAAATGGCGCTCCTAAAACACGAAGCGGAAAAGCCTCTCCCGGAGAAGAAAAAGAGAAAAAGCCGAATGCCCCAAAATGGCGTCGCTGCAAAAGATTCGGGCAATAAAGGCCGAGGTTGTCCGATCGTTTCCGATTCCCCCCGAGGCCATAACAGGGAGCGGAATCGTAATAAATCGGCCGTTTTCGGGTGCCTCGCTGATTAGGCTAACTGCGAGTAAATTAGGAAGATGGATCGTCGAGAAAGGAGATGGTAATTAGCCCGGGCGCCGCTCCATTCAATTAGCGGGAACGCAATTCGGGGGAGGGGGGCTAAGGGCGCGTCCGCAAAGTGCGGGCCGCTCGCCGGAGGTCACCGCTCGCCAGAGGAGAATGGAACGGGGAGTTCCGTCAGAGCTGGGCGAGCCTACTTTCACCGCAGGCAGTGTGTCGAACAGACGTTCAGCTTGTCGACACAAGCTAAAAGTCTGTTCGACTTTTAGCTTGTGTCGTCGGAAGAAAAAATGACCCGTAACAAAGAAATAAAATGATTTAGCCATCTTGAATTCAAATTTCGGCTTTCGCAATCACAAATTGCGGAAGGTGTGGGCGTGTAGATCTGTTTGTGGGTGAGTGTGTAGGCGTGAAGTGCGTGTGTGTGTGTGTGTGTGGAGATGCGCTTGCGTGTGTGCGTGTAACCGTGTAGATGTGCAAAAATTAAGGACGAAGTTAAAAAATCAGCGCGCCAGCAGAAAGAAATGTCAGAACGAGGAGAAACGCCGATCAGGAGATTGACTCGAGTCAGGTACGTTACCACAATTAGACAAGGCGGGGTAGCTTCGGGGGGTGAATAACATTGGCGATGTGAGCTCTGTATCTTTGAATGAACAGTTGCATTTCATACATCCGTTCAAATCTCGACAAATTCTGCCTCAATGCTAAATGGGTCTCCTCTGGAAGACACCCGGATGGTTTCAACTAGGGATGCACCGATAAGCATATCGGCCGATTACCGATTACCGATTAATCGGCAGTTTATAATCGGCCGATTAATCGGTTGAGCCGATTAATGAGGAGGATGATTGTTTCAATTTCACCATCACTGTTTTTTCTCTCTTATACAGTTTGAAGTTAGAAATAATAAGCAATTTATTTCCGAGAGACGATTTTTTCCATTTTCCTAGTTTTCACAAAATAATTTCAATATTTTATCAAATATCTTAGAACCAATTTTCATATTGTCAATAATAGTGTTGACACATTGTAAGAGTTATTTTAATTGGACATAAAACTTCAAAAAAAAGAGGGAGGGGGAGTCTGTGGTGAGCACTAGGGTGGGGCGAAAAATAAAAAGTTTTTCAGATCAACTTCTAATAGTTACCAAAAGTTGTCTTTGGTGAGTTAGCTTTTGTGCAAAATTTGAGAAAAATCGGTTAATATCTTCAGGGGGCGCTGCGATCGCAAAGTTTTACCATAGCTTTGTTATGGATTTTATGGTTAAAATATCAAAAAGAATGCCTTTAGCTAGTCTCTTTGCGTTTTTTTACTCAAAAGATGTTTTCATGCATTAAAAGCATATGAAATGACTCACAAACATTATTTTATATGATATATTTATATTTAAAAAAAATCACTTTTTTTCACGTTTTTGTTTCTTTTTAAATGCTTGAAATATAAATATATCATATAAAATAATTTTTTATGAGTTATTTCATATGCTTTAAATGCATGAATATATCTTATGAGTAAAAAAATGCAATGAGATTAGCTCATTGCATTTTTTTTACGGCATTGAACAACGGCATTGTTTTTCATATTTTAACCATGAAATCCCTGCAAAAGATATAAAACTTTGCGATCGCAGCGCCCCTTGAAGATATTAACCGATTTTTCTCAAATTTTGCACAAAAGCTAGCTATCACGAAAGACAACTTTTGGCAATTACACTGTTCGACAAAAAAAAACCTTGAAAATGCTTCTGGTATTTTGAAGACTGATTCTTATGTAAAATGACCCCCTGAATCCGAATATGACCCCCGTTTTCCCCCATCACGTCCCAATTTTTTTTAAAACGCCCCCCTTTTTTTTTCATTTTTCCTTAGTTTCAGGGCTATAATATTTTTTTTGGAGGGGAAAGGAGCCTCATATCCACCAATAAATTTTTTTGGATGTCAAGAGAGACTCAAAGTTTAAAATCATGAGCACCGAGAAAAAATCGGTGAACTTGGGGGGGCGTGGCCCCCCAAAATATTTGAAAAATCACCAAAAACGATCTTTTTAGTCTAGTTTCTTTAAAAAGACCTTTAAAACATTTTTTTCGGTGCAGAACCAGAGTATAAGATCCGTTCCTATGGCTCCTGGGTCAGAAAAAATTTTCACGCTGTAAAATTTTTTTAAAAAAATAAAATAATGCTTTAAAAATCGCACTTATGCACTCGAGTTTTAAAGCAGGTCTTCAGCCAAAAAAAAAACAAAATTGTGGCTGATTCTTATGTCAAATGACTCCCTATTTCCAAATATGACCTCAGTTTCCCTCCTCCACCCCCTCTTTCCAGAGAGTCCCCCCCCCCAATTCAGAGTCATTTTACTAATTCGGAGGGGAAAAGTACATTACGTAACCCGTTAACATAATTCTAAAAGGCAACAGAGGTTCAAAGTTCAAAATCATGTACATGTGTACCAAAAATATAAACTAGGGCGGTATACCTCCCCCTCCCCCCCCCCCAAAAAAAAGAAAAGAAAATTCAATACTCTGATTTTTCACAAAAAAAAAAAAAAAAGTTTAAAACGTCTCTTAGAAAAACAAGAAAGGAAGGTTTTTTTTTTGGGGGGGGGGTACACCGCCATAGTTTATATTTTTGGTACACATGTACATGATTTTGAACTTTGAACCTCTGTTGCCTTTTAGAATTATGTTAACGGGTTACGTAATGTACTTTTCCCCTCCGAATTAGTAAAATGACTCTGAATTGGGGGGGGGGGAACTCTCTGGAAAGAGGGGGTGGAGGGGGGAAACTGAGGTCATATTTGGAAATAAGGAGTCATTTGACATAAGAATCAGCCACAATTTTTTTTTTTTTTTGGCTGAAGACCTGCTTTAAAACTCGAGTGCAAAGTGCGATTTTTAAAGCATTATTTTATTTTTTAAAAAAAAATTTACAGCGTGAAAATTTTTTCTGACCCAGGAGTCATATTAGCGGATCCTATACTCTGGTTCTGCACCGAAAAAAATGTTTTAAAGGTCTTTTTAAAGAAACTAGAATAAAAAGATCGTTTTTGGTGATTTTTCAAATATTTTGGGGGGCCACGCCCCCCCAAGTTCCCCGATTTTTTCTCGGTGCTCATGATTTTAAACTTTGAGTATCTCTTGACATTCAAAAAAATTTATTGGTGAATATAAGGCTCCTTTCCCCTCCAAAAAAAATATTATAGCCCTGAAACTAAGGAAAAATGAAAAAAAAAGGGGGGCGTTTTAAAAAAAATTGGGACGTGATGGGGGAAAACGGGGGTCATATTCGGATTCAGGGGGTCATTTTACATAAGAATCAGCCTTCAAAATACCAGAAGCATTTTCAAGGTTTTTTTTTGTCGAACAGTGATATTAAAAAGTATGAATTAAAAGTACTCCTAAATTGGAGTGCTCACTAGGGTGGGGCGAAAAATAAAAAGTTTTTCAGATCAACTTCTAATAAATTTAGTAGCCTTTAAGGCTACAGTGGACAAATAAAATTGATTTTTTTCAATTATTGATTTATATGTCTAAAACTTAGTGTGCTTGTATTATTGTATATTTACGACATCTAAAAGCATAAAAAACACAAATTAGTGCAAAAACAATGAATACTTTTTTTTCAAATTACAAATTTAAGTATTTTTTTAACGAAATTTCAAAATGTTCCAGGCGTCGCAATTTTTTTTTCAAACTTTGAATTTCCACTTAATTTTCAATCATTAGGCATGATGGCACAAAACAATGCATTAAAAACAATGTTTTATGAAATAGTTTATAAAAGATGGCTGAAAATAAAAATTTTCAGTTGAAAAAATCATATAAATTTTCATTTTCAGCCATCTTTTATAAACTACCACATAAAATATTGCATGTGATGCATTGTTTTATGCAATCATGCCTAATGATTGAAAATTAAGTGGAAATTCAAAGTTTGAAAAAAAATTGCGACGCCTGGAACATTTTGAAATTTTGTTAAAAAAATATTTAAATTTGAAATTTGAAAAAAAAGTATTCATGGTTTTTGCACTAATTTGTGTTTTTTATGCTTTTAGATGTAGTAAATATACAATAATACAAGCACACAAAGTTTTAGACATATAAATCAATAATTGGAAAAATCAATTTTATTTGTCCACTGTAGCCTTAATTCAATACTTTTATTCTTTGAAAATTAGAGGTTAACTAAAAGCACTGTCCTAAGAGAAAACTATCGCCACATGAAAAAATTGCAACATTGTCTATGTATATTTATTCAAAAGTAGGATAATTAATTTAAAAAAAAAAGCTTTACATCAACTGTTAGGATTATCATTACTGTTAATAAATTTATTCATCATCGTTTCTTAGTAAAGGTATACCTTGAAGAATAATATTTGAAAAATATTTTTTCCGCCGATTAATCGGCCCGATTTAGCCGATTATTAATAATCGGCAAAGTGGCCGATTAATCGGTACTGCCGATTAATCGGTGCATCCCTAGTTTCAACAAATGTTGAAACACTGGGAAGATACTTTGGAACACATTTCTGACTGCAGGAGCGAATGTCCGATGGTCGGCCACAAGCAACCGGGGCTGCAGGCGAAAAGGAACCGGCAACGAAAAGCGGGAGGAACAGACGCACTGGAAGACCGACGTCGCGTCTCACTCCGACTAGGGGCCAGCGCGGTTTTGTTGTTGCCCGATGACCTGCACGACGTGTACCTTAAAGGTGCACAGGTCATGCAGGTCATCGCCGGAGAAGGCGCTTTGAGTGCCATCGGAAGCTCTGAAAGTGGTCTCTGAGTCTGGTACTCTTTCTGGATGAGGTTAGGTTTAGTTCGTGTGACTCTTCCGGAGTCATACATTGATGAAAGTTCAGGAAACTTTGACAGTAAATATTAGTGTAAAACATAGTGTTTATAGTACAGACATTTTTACAGTAAATTGTACCAAGAAAAATAAACGATTACAGCACCATGAGGCACCTATCACCGCTCGCCCGATGTGTCCCAATCGGCACGGAGGAGAGCGAAGCGGTGCGTGAAGCGAGAGTCCCAGGTTCAATCCTCGCCTCTCACGTCTTTTTAACGCTCGTTCCTTCTACCGTAACATTTTACAGCAAAAAAAGTATTTTTCGGAAATTTTTGAAAAGTGAGACTTTTTAAAAAGTGAAAGTTCACATCTAGAGAGAGCATAGAAAGCGCAATAACGCCTCTAGTGTGATCGAAAATTTCCCGTTCATGAAACGCGGCGTTCTCCCTTTTTGCGGCATCGTGATGAATCGTCTTACAGACCTTTACATCTTCGGATGTGATTACGACTCGCTGTTATGATGAGGTTCTCCATTCCGAGATGTGTCTTGTCAGAAGTGCTTCGGGTCTTCAGTTCCTCTTCAGGGACTACAAAGCACCGCCATGCCTGACGGTCTCTACCGGAGAGCTGTCAGAGAGTGAGAATTCCGAGCGCATGGATCGCATGACGGGGTCTTGGGATGCAAAGCCCATGGAGCACGGTACGGGCGATAACATTATATCCTCCATATCGGGTGATCATGAGCTGCCTCTGTTGGCAACACCGCCACTGCTTCGCGATGCTGACTAGAACATGCGAATTCGTAGTTGTCGGTGCAGCGTAAGCGTCTTCATTTTCATGTCTTGTAAATGATCACCGCTCTTCGTATTCGTTGTCTCCATGTTAATTAAACATTGTGATCTTGCTACAACGAAACTCCAAGAAATTGAAAATTTATTTTTGCTGCAACTGGAATTTAGTTGTAATGGAATTCAAGCCATGAGATGACAATGAAATCGGGACTGTGCGTGAGCATTTATTTCGTTGAAACGAATACTTCATTGTACTGGCATTCATTCTATCGGGATAAACTACTTCGATATGACCTCATAGCATAAGTCCTGTAACGTAGAGAACGCCAGCTCGAAAGTAGGGATTCGATGCCCTTAGGCACCTCCCTGGGTGAATCTTCCGAAGGTGCCATTAACCCACCAATAGCAGAACGTAGAGAAAAGAGCATGCGTTCTGACTTATTTCCATCTATTTTAATAGCGGACGGTACGTTGCACCGAGGGAATTCGCTGCATCTTTCGCATTGAATAGATACAACTGTATTTACTCACATTATCTTCAAATCCTCGCGTAAGTACTGCAAGGCAACATATCATAGTTTACTATTAGAGCTTTCGAATACGTTTAAAATTGTTTCAATTGACTACTGCGTATCGCTCAGCTTATCGATATAACATTGCAATGTCTTGCATTTTCTATCATGCATAAACGTTATCTTAAAAATATGTATCGGTATTTTCTTGAATACTAGATAAACAGTATTTACTGATCAAAATGCTTAAATTAGCTGCTGTATATTAAAAAAAATAATAATTCAGCTAGTAATTATAAAATTTTATAAATTATTATGTTTTAACCTTCAGTGTTTCATTTTCTGAATATAATAAGTGTTATTTGCTTTATTGTCAGGGAGCTAGCGGATTTTCGGCAAAAATATTTATTTTTAACGATGCGAAGCATTTAAGTGACCGAAATACTATAGCTGTTCCGTAACGCATTTCTCTCACTCTATTACCGGCGTTGCCTGGGTCAGTAATAATTTATAGAAACAATTTATACTCACCTTTGGGGGGGGAGGGGGTTCCTAAACTGAAAAAATGCAAAGCACACCACTTTGACGATTTTTAAAATTTCACCAAATTTGTGGTAACTTTTTTTGGATACCTAGGTAGTATTATTATGTCACTAATTTTTGTCTCAGAGAAATAGCCATCAAATGCTGAGATACTATTGCTGACCATAAAATGACGCTAAAACTTTTTGTCCTCAATGATTTCGAAATTAATAGAGAACATTTGACGATTATTTGTGCAAAAACGAAAATTAATGGTAATGTAGTCTTGTTTAAGGGTTTGATTAATTTAGTATGAGGATTACCTTACGTTTTTACCATAACTTTAAAAAGGTTTTTATTGGATACATACGGAATCGGCCAACAAAAGAAAAAAAAAACTAAACTTTTCAAATGTGGGAGTAGTATTTCGATGATTGAGATTTTGCCGCAGTCGATAAATAGCAGACAATAACCGTTTTATTTTGGTTACGTAGTGTAAGAAGTAAAATATTATTACGTAGTCTTTGGCACAAAAACTGGCGTCAGTTGAAAAAATCGCCGAGCATCTCAGTTATTAAAATCTTGCATTTAGCACCCCAGAGACCCCCGTACCTACCAATTTGCTTGGATTAACCGGTTATTAAAATACCAAAAAGTTGTATTTAAAGCTCTATCAAATTAGAGAATAATGAACCTAATTAGTTGCCAATCTCATCTAGCGATTACGTTACCGATACTCTAAAACATATTTACAAAACTCGCGAAAATAATTGATGCAGTGAACAGAATACAATTTATACTTCAAAATAATATTTGCACGTTTCAAAGCACAATAAAAAACACATTGCTTCAGGATACATATTCTATTTACAACTAAGACTACAAAATGTTTGAAAATACAAATCATGGTAACAGCTCGTTAGCGAGCGGGCGCGCGAGCGTTTCCAGTGTCTAATGTAAAAGCCTGAATATTAACCATGAAGCTGAAAAAAAACTTTCTCTTTTTGATTTGACTTGAGCCTTGAAAATGTAATGCGAAAAGCGGAAATGATACACGCAACTCTAGCTATCGACAGGGAGTTGAGATGATGCACTAAATATTGAATTAGTTTGTTGGAAGCCTTCGCGGATTTATGCGATTAATGTACCTTAAATTGGAATGAAAAAGGCGCTACCAATCGAAATTTTTCGAATATCGTTATAAATTATAGCCTATGTGTTATTCTGATGTATAAGCTACATTATGGTAAAAGTTTCATTTTTTCATCAAATTTTCATCCATTCAGTAGTTTTTGCGTGAAAGAGGAACAAACATCCATACATCCATCCAAACTTTCGCATATATAATAGTATTAAGATAAACTCTCGAACGTCATGGCTCATTTCGTGACGCTCATCTTTTTCGTTAGCTTCATTTCATGAAACGAATATGGTACTTACTCTTCTTGATATTTGTTCTGATTACTGCATTATTAGTTTTTTTTTTTTTTTTTTGCTGTTCCAGTAAGAATGAATAGATCGTTAAAAATGTACTTGAATTCAAATGTCGAATTATATATACGTATTAATATGTTACTTTTGGTTGAAATTTTGATTTAATGAAACGACTTGATTTTTCAGTGATCGTAATGCAACTGAATATTTCTGGCTTTTCTTAAAAGTCATTTAACAATACGTTTAACAATGGTATAGTAAATGTAAATAACATTTTAAAACTGTGGAGTGATCTAGTGGATTATGAGAGTCAGAGCACGGACAAATTAATTGAAGTCATGATTTTTTTTTTAAAAACGATGTTGGAAAGTCTGAACTATGAGAAAATGTCATAAATTACAAGTTTCACTCGTTTTAAAACTAGAATTCAATGTAAAAAAATGTGCAAAGACTTCGAGAATAAAACAAATAAAGCTAAGCACAATTACAAACAAAAACACATACAGTTTAGGAGGGGAAGGAGGAGGGTCGCAATAGAGAACAGTGATGGTGCCATTGTTCTCTCCTATGGTTCCATTTTTCATGGAGCACGTTGGGTTGAGGGTGCCAGTTTTTCACCCGAGCTACATACGGAAAAAAACTTGGCTCCCTCCTGGGTGCTGCAAGCGTTTTAACCCTGAAGGGTGCCAATCACAACCAGTAGTAGACAGGCCGACGCATCAAGCTTAAGTTCAACCACTTTGGATCCAATTAAACAACTTAGCTTTCAATTTTTCATTGTTGCGGAACTAGGGTTGCAAGAGGAAAGCTTCGGGACATTGCCAAACTTTTGCCAAGTTCACGAGCCGCTAATCGTTGCTCAGGGAAAAATTACAAAAAGGCGATAACTAGCCAGAAAAGACAACACTCACGAGAAAGGACAAATGGATGGCATTATGCAAAAAGGAGTTAACCCACACAACATAAAAAAATGAGTTATCCAACTCTGATGGTAAAATATGTTGCTTTCTACACTAAGCAAAAATGATCTAAACCCTATCAGCGTTTCATGGTAACGTATGATTGGTATATTGATATAGAGCTCATGATTTTTGCCAGAGTTTGTTGACTTTAAAGCTCATTATCTCAAAATCAGGTTTTTTGGGTTAACTCCTTTTTGCATAATGCCATCCAAATAAAGGGGCAAGTGGATGAAGGTGATATGCAGGGACATCATTTCAAGTTTTTCCAAGGGGGAGGGGGGCAAAGGGTCCAAACACAATGCAATTTCATCGGAAAACATAAAAACCTACGCCCACTTATGTGTAAATACATTGATTTCTCAGTCGGGGGGGGGGCAATGCCCCCCCCCTAAATGACGGGCCTGGTAATATGTGACAATTTTTGAAAAACTTACTTTTTACCATGGATGAAAGTGAAAAGGTAATTTCTTTTTTGAAAGCTTTTTCTAGAAATTAAAAAAAATGTCACATGTCACCTTTATTCACTTGCCCCTTCAATTATGTTTGTGAGTTTAACACAATTGAACACACACTAATTTGAATTTGGGTAAATCGGCGAAATTCAAATGTCACATATTACCTTTTTCCACTTGCCCCTTCAAATTCTCAAATTCGCGCTGGATCCAAACTTAATCTTAGTGCGTCGACTTGTCTATATAGGGGCTTTACTGAAACGTCATGAATCATCTTGAACAGCGGCTTGTTCCGCTATTAAAATTACCAGTTGCACAAGGCCCCTTCACGGGTGAAACTTTGTATCTTTGTATCATCAGCGGCACCCCCTGAAGGTGCCACTAGACTTCCTGTGGCACTTTTTAAGGTGGCATTTGGCTCCATGTGGCATCGTATGGTACTCCATCAGAGCTCCATGGCACCCCAAGGTTGCCATAGTGGGGAGGGTTCGACTTTAAAGGGTGCCACAGGGAGCCGAATTTCAGCTTAAAGGGTGCCCAGCCCATAGGGAGTCTTCGGGGGGCGCCGCTGGTGCTACAACGTTTCACCCTTAAAGATGGCTCGTGCTTCAACGATGATTTCTTTTCATGATTCCTTCGCTGACTCCCGTGTCTTCCGACAGGTGAAGATCTGGTTCCAGAACCGGCGCATGAAGTGGAAGCGCAGCAAGAAGGCGCAGCAGGAGTCCAAGTCCCGGACGGACCCCGAGTCGGACGGCAAGGGCGCCCCCGCGCGGCCGGACGCGGAGCGCTCGAAGCGGGCCTCGGACGAAGAGGGCGAGGCGCCCTCCTCGCCCTTCTGCGACCACCTGCCCGGCTGCCGCGCGCAGATGGATAGCAACGGGGACTGCGCCAGCGACGCCAGCCCCTGCCCCTCCCCCAAGGACTCCATATACAGGCCCTACATCGTCTAGCGCCCGGACGGGGATTACATGAAGACTTGACTCGATCCTAAGCTTGGAATTCCCTCTCGCGAGGACCTGATGAGTCCTGAATTTTGTTCCTTCCGGAAGGACTCGATGGGTGCTAAAGTCACGATAGTTCTTTAACTGAGAATCCTCCCGAAGGACTTCATAGGTTCTGATCCTCCCGCGAGGACCTGTTGCGTTCTAAATTGGGAATCCTCCTCTAAGGACTCGATAGGTCTATAAACTAGGATTTCTCTAACAAGGACTTGATTAGCCGTAAATCTCCCCGCAATGAATGAGTCGTGAAGGGACTGAATCGTCCTGTAATGCCTTGGTAAGTCCCGAACTGGGAATCCTCCCTCAAGGACTCGATGAGACCTTCCGTGTGGATATTTCCGCACTGACTCGATGGCACTCTTCCAAATCGCTGATTTGCGCACACTTCTTAGGACAGAATCCTTCGTTCAATGTCCCGTATCTAGTGGACAAGGGTCGAACCCCCGTTTTCGAGCTTCGCTGTCGGCTAGCGCCTGGCCCGTCGGGGCTTTCTTGCTTGGAGCCCATTTTGCAGACACAGAAAGACCGACTCGTCTGTCCACCGTGTCTGAATGAAGTCAGCAGAGTCGTTCTTTTCGGCTCCCAAGTGTAATTGCAACTCTTCCTGGCCTATGTCCGATAGTCCACTTCTGTCTTGATGCTGCTAATTCAAGTCACAAATATAATTATGACTGTCTTATAGCATTGTGTAAAATTGTGGATATTCTTACGGTGCATCGAAAGAACCAGACCAACAAAAGTTGAAGATGACTCCTAATACCCGGCTGTTTAATGAGTTTGAAAAAAAAAATCGATAGCGGGAAACCCTAAAAATTGAAAAAGATTTTCATTCACTTTTCGGGCAACTGTTCGTTAAATGAAGTTCCTGGTGACATTTGGATTCTTCGTAACTTAATATCAAATTTCCTTAATTACCTAAATTCTTCCAACATGTCTACCCTTGAAATGCAATTGCTGTTGACGAATGAGATACATGGCACTCCGAATATATTTTTTCTCTTCAGAAGAATTGCGAACTTAGTGCTGTTTCTCGTGATCTTGATCCGTTTCTTGTTTTCCGAGGGCTGTTAAGCTTTGATTTTCAGTGGAGCAGTTTCCAACATTGCGAGCAAATCCCCGGTCAGAGGTGAACCAGATGCCGCCTCGGCCAATGGAAGACAACGCCGACTGAGTGTTTCCTCTCAAAGACGAAGAGGGACTGTTTGATCGGGGAGGAATCCCCGACGATCTCGAATGTTCACAAAACCTCGCGTATTTTCAGATTGGTGCACATCTTCTAAACAACGTTACCTCTCTTCCAATGACTATCGTTTAAGGCGAAGACTTTTTAATTGTTTCGTACAAATTTTCCTATTGAGGCATAAATTTGGGACAGAGATGCGCAGTACGAAGAGGTTTTCTTTATTATCGAGTTCCTAACAAACGACTTTTTCCATATCAGCCTGCTGGAAATCATTGATGATATGTTTAAAGGGAAAGAGGAATCATCAAAGCTCATCAGAATTATTCAACTGAACATGACACCCCGTGATCTTTCAGAAACCTGTGCTAGCATTTCGGAAATACATTTCTCCTTATTTATGCAACTAAAAAAATCTATCGAAACTGAGATAAGTGGAAGAGCAAACGATTAACAAAGTACTATGCGATGTGTGTGTGTGTAGCAAAATGTCTCCGAAATAAAAATTGAGTTTTTATCAGCTTTAAGTATGGTTGTCCAACCGAAATCGCTATGGTAAGAAGTAACTGATTTCATTTTGGTGTTATGCTTTGTTATAAAACATAGATCGGATTAAATTTGCTTTCCAGTAGCAAGTAATAGTAAAAAAACAATGTCCTTTGCTGATACCAGGACATTAAGTTCGTTGCAAAACAACCTGCTGAAAGGGGAAAAAATGATGTATTCAGTCGTTCACAAAGAAAGTATATGTGATAGGTATGAAGTATACTTGAAAAATGAAAAGGATCGATGGAAGGAAGGGAATCTGCTGACTAAGATATAAGTCCTTAATTTTAAAATGTGTTGTCAGAGACATTCTAAGAAGGCGTGCACTATTTCAGTGACATACAAGTTTTCTGAACTGTCATTTGATGACGTCATCATTATCATTTGCGTCACAAACGGCGATACCAAACGAGCTTCCCGGCCATTCACGTAGTTCCTAAGAGCCAGAAGTCAAATGGCGACACGACATTGTTGTGGCCTCGTCTTCTTTTCTTGCTCTGTTCAAACGGACAGCAAAAAGCGATTATTAACGAGGTGTTTCGAGTGCAGTCGATAGAGCAACGTTTTAGCAGAAACCAACAGCCATTTTGCGCGAGAGAATTCTTTCTCGGCTCATGACAGAAGCAAGGCGTTCAGGATGAACTGCCCGAGGACATTGTTGATTCTAGCCGAACCCGCTCTGGCAAAGGAAACCCACACCCGTCGAGTCGCCGCCGCAGCTCGATGCATCGAGAGAGACTGGCTGGCGCAGCCCTAGCACAACCTAGAAAGAGGGGGACGTTGCTTTCGAAGATGTGAACGTGCCCACGCTCCGAAAATGCGATCTTGCGGGTGTCACGCCAAAATAGGCAGTTTGTAAGCTCTCGAGCGCGGTCATTCTGCAAAAATATGAATCGGTCAACACGGTAAATGGCAAATAATGAAACTACAACCCTGCCGTTATTGCTGGCTGCATTGCCGCACATGGCGAGGGCAACTTTTTCGAGAGCCCTTACTTCCGAGATGTTCACCTCGGGTCTTTAAGTATATTATGACACCAGCAAATATCTTTCAACAGACCGAGCTGCAACCGAATCGGCGACTCGAAGGGCGGATCTGTTCTTATTCCGTTCTCAAACGATGCGATTTCTGTCTCGGCGATCCCGCCACTGGGGACGGGCACCACAACGAGAGGTGTCAAAGGATTCCATTCGTCTTCTCGCTTCTGTTCGGCACAGAAGAAGGTGCCGCGTCCTTCGTGGATTTTTCTAGAAGCAGAAGGAGGGAGATCCACGTTTTGCATTCGAAACCGATGACGCGAGGGTCGTCTTCGATATAGCGATGTAAATAGTGTACAGAAGTGTTTTGGAATTAAATTCGAATGATTGAGACTTGTTGTGTTGTTTTCTCTACCCTCTATCAAGCTGGATTCATTTGTAATAATGCAGCATATGGATGCTGCTTTGGTGGGAGAATCTGAAGCTGAATCTAATTTTTAGGTAATCATTGAAGGTTGAATTTCAGGGGATCTTTAGATAATATTCGCGGAATCTTTGATTAATCAAGAAATTCCGTAAAGATTAAATTTGATAATAATTCAATTTTTACGGAATGTTTTGAGAAACTTTAGAGAATACATCGCGACTCCCAAATATTCACTATGGCATCGTAAAGAAATCTTTGGGGAGGAACCTTCAAAAAATCCCTGGGGGAAAGAAATCCGGAAGAGGGTGTTGGAAAAACTGTTGGGGTGTGCTGTGGGTGCAGGTAGAAACATTTTTAGGGTTTCTTTGGAGAATCTTCGGCTCAATCTCAGACAATTTCAGGGAAATATGTAAGTTTCAGGAGATTATCGGAGGGTTTTTTACATTTCTCTGAGGGACCTTTAGAGAATCCTTAGGAGTTATTGAGGAATCTTTCTTCGAACTTTGAGGCTTAAATTCTGTGACAACTCAAGTACATCGTTCTTGAGTAAAGAGTGAATACTTTTAAGTGATGAATTCTTCATTAACGTTTGCCCTGCTAATGATTATAGATTACTAATAGTGAGAGATGTGGGTAGACACCATCGAAAGCTTTACCGATCGAAAATGAATGGGTGCTTTCTCCAATGATGATTATTTGACGAGAGTTCCAAATTCTCAGCAAAAAATGAGTTAAATCAAGTCACTGAGAAGTTAGTTTATGGGCCAGATAAATAAATTGAGTCATTGAAACCCATTGAAGTGAAAAATAATCTTCCACCTAGATGAAGCAACAGTAAATTTTCCATTAAAATGTAAAACATCAAATTGTACGAGAATCGTATTCGCTATTTAGAATTAGATTACAAGTCGCCATAAGCGCCTTCCTATAGTGCGCTTCAACAGTGTTGGCGTTTGGTGGAAGAGTCAAGTCATAGGAAATGGGGCGGGCAATACGAGCGATGAGCAAATCAAAACTTCCACAGCGTGTGCCACAGCTTGGCTCGAATTTTCTTCTGAAAGTTATTTCTCATTATAAACAAACAACGGCGCTTCAGAGACGAAACCTTGTTTCTCAAACGCCTGGTTGCATCCACCCACGCTTATCTTGTTCTCAACCGGTTTTGTACAACCGGATTTTCCGCTTTTTGAAGCGATGCAAACGAGTTAAAGCACCAAAAATCATTAAGACAAAAGAAATAAGGGGATTAAGATAAGGATTTCACGCACATTTTTTGCAAAAGCACTTACAAGCCATTCAGCCATTTGCTTCGAGCACCTGCGTCCCACGCTTTCACTAGTGGGCACAAGCACTTTCCTAAAATTCGTGCGCACCCCAGTGCAGTGGCGCCCAATCTTTTTTCCAGCAGCGATGTTCAGTGGCGTAGCGAGAAATGATTACCCAGGTTTTTTTTTTTTTCCAAAAGCTATCAGCTTCAACATACATGAGGACTGCGTACTATGCGCTTTGCCTCCTGACAAACACGGGACAGATTTACGGCACAGAGAGGATGAAATAACATCCATGGGCAAGGCGGGATTCGAACCCGCGACCACTTGCTTACGAGGAGAGTACTCTACCTCTAGGCCCACGTGCCCCGATTACCCAGTTAAGCTCCGCATTTATCATAGTTTCGCTTCAGCCATTTCATTTCCGTTATTACACATTCGTCAACCAGGCCCCTTTTCACTAGAACCTTCCTGGATAATACGAAGAGGCAGGGACGAATTTCCCAATAGACAGACTAGGCAGCTAGTTGATTAGGGCGGCAAATTTGTGTTTTTTTTTATTCTTGAAAGAAAAATATTAGTATTCTTTCGTTTTCGATAGCTACATCCTTTTCTTGTTATTTAATAAGATTTACTTTCACATGTGACATGAAAAAGATATTTTTCAAACTTGTCAATCTTAAACACCTCTTAATGTAAAACTGATTGTGAAGAGGTAAAGCGGGCCTCGATTGTAGAAAAGCCGATGTCATTGCGGGGCCTCCGCGAGAGTGCAGGGAAAGCAGCTCCGCTGCTTCTTCGGGCCCGGTACTGAAGAATGATGACTCATGCTAAGCGATGGGAGAAACGAAACATCGTCCTCTCGTGATGTGCAGAGTTTTCGCGTCAGAAGGAAAATGTTATTTAGAAGGGAAATTCTGTAAAATTATTTTCCATCAAAGGTTGAATATATTGATTGAGAACCCGATTTTCTGACGATATTAATTCTTTTGGATAAAAAAATCCTTTACCTTCCAATTACATAAGTATACAATATAATTTTAATAAACAAATAACCAAGAAATTATCTTTCTTGTTCACAACAAAAGAATTTTTAAACTTAGAAGAAAAAAATCATGTACTACTTTTACATATAAACTATGATTAAGTTAATATTTGAAAGCTTTTTTTTTTTTTGATTAATCTAAGTGAAGCAGAAATTGAGATGTCATATATCACAAGTAGTAAAACATAAAACATGTTATCGAAAAATACTTCCAGACATTATGTGATTTCAGTCAATAAACAAGCCATATTAAAATCAGGTTTATTAACACGTGCATTGAAAATTTACAAGTTCATAACAAAATATTAAAAATTATAACTTAAAATTTCAGGTATACTAGATAGTGCAGTTACTTTTTTTAACAGTTTATAGATGCAAGAACTTGTCATTTGTATTTAAAAATATAATAAGAAATTTGGATGTCAACTTCATAAACAGATCAAAATTTGCACGATGGTACTAGGTAACAGAGCAGTACACTTTCTTTTTTTTGCCCTTAGAAGAAACAAAAAAATCAATTTTGGCAATTGTATAGTTGTTTAAAAATATATTGAAAAATGTAGGAATAAACTTTATAAATAAATCATACTTTGTACAGTGGCAAACATTACATTCTTCTGTACTACAAAGATTAAGCTAGGAATGTTTTAATAGGATATGAATGTTGTTTTTCTCGTCCGCTGTTTGCAGAAAATATTATTTAATAGTTTTGCTCAGATTCATTTTAAGTTTTTCCAAAACGTTTCTCAGAAAAAACATTTGCGAAAGCCGATTAATATTATTTGGTTATCCAGGGATATTAATTGATTAAGCGGGGATTTTTAACATTGCGTCTACAGGGAAATAATCAGCTCTGGAATATTTTACTCGTCTTAGAGGGTTATTCCTTTATTCATTACCTGATTAAGAGGGGCTGACAGTATAACAAAAATTTACTATTAATAACCGACTTTTCACAGAAAAAATTAGTTTATCATGCGCGACACAGGTAGTTGATTATTTTTTAATGTAACTGATTTATGTTTTTATTTTGTCATTATTTATTTATTCAGTGAAATAATAAAAAAAGGAGTCATCAGAAAAATATTTAATTTTTACTTTGCCCATGCAAAAAAAAGAGAAAATTATCCACCTTTTTATAAATCTTTTGGTGAATGTATAAAATCAGTGCCAAAAACAAAAAATATTTTAATGCAAGTTTTATTTAAAAATACATTGTTCTTTCGATATGAACTGTGATTTGCAAAACAAATTTCCAATAATTTATTTTAAAAATGTAAGTTATTTTAGCTATTTTACTTTGTCCACAGTTAAATTGTTAATTGAAAATTCGAATATCTATATTTTAATTAAGTTTTTGAAACCAACAAAAAATGAATGGAGAAGGAATCACTGTGTTTTGGATAAATCATTGCATTTATCAAACATAAAAAGTATTATGGTTATGTTAATGTTAAAATACCGAAATTGCGGATTGTCAATTCGATGGAGATCAAAGTCGAAAAGGAAGAAAAACTTAACCAAAGCTAATTCAACTTAATGTAACATTTAAAAAAGTAACAAAATTAACTTTTTTCACCGATTTCGCATTCAAAAATTTTCTTATGCAGCATTAAGAGTAACACCGATGTAAACATCACGTTGTCTTGTCCATCGCTTAACGACACGGAACGCTAAAGCGCCCTCTAGTAGTACCGGGCCCGTCTAGTCTCTTCTCGGAGGCCCCGGTCATTGCGTTTGGAGAGAAGTCGCAACAAGATTGAATTTGTTTAATAAGGTTTCTGGTTTCACACTCAAGTTTGTTCAGTTGTTTTTTCGTGAGTGATCGGGGCGTAGTTTCTCTTTTACACATTATTACTGTATTTAAAAATTGTTTGCTCTTAATATTGAGTCTTGGAGGCAAAGAAATATGAGTAGCGAGCTAAAAAATCTGAATGGTTCCAAACAAAGGAAACATGCTGAGTTAAAATCCGAAGAATAAATAGTCATCAAAAAGTTTTTAAAATGTGGTCCATATTTTTAGAAAGAATAGTTTTGAAAAGCGCAAATTGGAATGGAAATCAACAAAATTTACAAATTAAATGCCATCAAAAAGTGAAGAGTGGGAACAAACTCACGTGAGTGACGTAAAACGTAGAGGAAATTATTCAAGTCAATGATCCATAAATAAAATGAGGCAGGGATATGAAAAAATGGTCAAATCGCAAAACATTGAGGTTTAGTGCACAGCGAAGATTCAGCTATATGAGTAACAAGCATGCTTGGGAGCTAAACCCTAGGGTTTCGCGTTTAGCTGACCTGCAAATCGGAACATCTGCCCTGCAACCCAGAGCCCTCGGTCCCGTAAACTGAGAGTGACACAGTAGGACTTGCTCCCCCCCCCCCATTGGCGAGCGCCACTGAGTTTAGTTTTTTTTAAAGGATTTAAATAACAATCCAAATCTAAATTTGGATAGCGAAACACAATTTTGATCGAAATAAAGCAAAAGAATGAATATAAGAATGTAATTTTTTTTTTTAAATCAGAATGTCTTTTTGGGCGAAGGATGACGAATATTAAATCAACTCAAAGAACATCTACTAAGTTCATTCTAACAGTAAAGATGCTGTCTGAAGTGAACCATGCTTGGCATGCGAAAAAGTCTCGGTCCTTTCCCCGTTCATTTTATATCCTCATATTTTGACGTTTCAGGTCTAACTCATGTTTATAGCATTTTATAATAATGCGTTTGCATTGTCATTATAAAGAACCGTTTGTAGACTCCAGACAAGGAAAGAGAACAACGTTTTATAATGGCTAAGAGAACAATAATAATAATAATTCATCATTTGTGATTTACGTAAATATACATACCAATACATACTATAAATATTACGAATTTAAATTGGAGTCATGTGAATCGTTTCGTACTTTAGAGCAGTAAAAAGCGTACGGGCGCAATGAAAATGATGTTCATCTTGAGCTTGAGAGGAGAAATGCTACCCGAATGCCCTATTTCGGCTCATTTGTTTTTTAGCATCAAGCAACTATTTCGTAATCCTCTTTTGATAATCCTCGCAAAAATGGATAACAAAACGGTAACAAGATTTATATCCCTATACTCGCCACGTTTCCCCTTTCTCCGTGTTCGAAAGGGGGTCCGCCCCCCCCCCCCTCCAAAACGATTCCATTTCATTCACCGGAGCAACAGGGAAAAATACGATCATAGAACACGACGCAAAAAGTGCCTCTTTTAATTCCGCGGCCCTCCCCCGCGTCTCGGTGGCGGGGGGGGGGGGAGAGAGCCTTAATTATGATTCGTCGGATGCGGCCCAAACGACTTATTAGCGCAAGCAGAGCACCTGCCCGGGCCCGAGGAGCGATGAACACACTTTAATCATCGCAATCGCTCCCCGGGGCAGGCGATTCTCCTGATTACACGCCGCCCCCCCCCCCCGCTCCCGCCATAAAAGGGCCCTCGCACAGCGCTCCAATTCTCTCGCGGGTGGATGTACCGCTCGCATTAACGTCGCTCCTTTTCGCGCCTTTTAATGGATGACCCCCCCCCCCCCCACACCCGCGCTCGTTCCACTTCTAGGGCAGACGATGCGCAGGGGCGGACGAGAAGTGTTCGGTTCGCGCCACAGTTCGGTTCTCGCCCCCATGACACGGGACCCGGTCAAGAAGAGGGGACCTACTCTCATTGTACCGTCAATATAGTCGGATACCGAGAATACAGGTTTTTTGTGCCCTTTCAGGTCACATCTCGTGAGACACGAATAATCGCTAATCCCAAAGTCACTTCTAAGTTAAGGTATCTATATTGGCAACACAGAAGTCTACGACACGATAAGAAGACGTGCGTTGTCTTCCTCGGCAGTGAGAAGCTGTTTGATGTTGAGAGAGGCATCCATTTATGGGCAGTAGTTGGAACGATTATCTATAATCATCCTTATTTTACTGATAAATTGGACAAAATTTTGCAAATTGAAATTAATTTAAGGTATGCACAAAACTTGAATTTATATATCTACTTAACCATGGTGTCGATTTAACACAGTTGGGGAGGGGGGGGGGTATATTTCCTTTAATAAAATGAGCTCTTTTCTCGAATTTAATTTTCTATCAAGGGAGGGGGTGGGGGGCATTTCGTTTTCATCGTATCCTATTTAAGTTTAATTTTTCCTCACAAAATAATTGAATCATCGTTTTTCAAGTCTTAAAATGATAGCAAAAGCATAAAACATGATTTTTTTTCTTTCAATTCTCAAACATAAAGTGTTTTACATGCATTTTGGAAAAAAGATTCGCAGACATGTGATTTAAGATCTCCATTTTGGTCTTCTGCATTGCCCCAAATATGGGGACTTGTACTTAATATTTAGAGAGTTATTATCTCTGTTATTGCGAAAAGGCCAAAATATCGCGAAAAGCAAAATTGAGTCTATCAAAATCATTGCAAAAAGCACAGCACATGCACTAATTTTTATCCCTCTCAAGCAACAAATTTTTTAAATACACATTTTGAAAAAGTGATACCTACACACAGGGCACAACTTTGTAGGACATTGAACACGAGCTTTATGTGCTGCCCCCCCCCCCCCACCAAAAGAAAAACAATGTAATGAAGTAGTAAAATATTTTGGTTTTGAAGTTTTCGAAAGATTATTTTTAAGATTATTTTTTATCTCGTCATAGTGCGATATGAAATTTCTCAATTGTTAAAAACTTTAGATAGATTTAGGGCCCCTAAAACGTTGGTGCCTTGGGCCTGTGTCCCATATACCTATGCCTAAATTTTGCCCTGCCCAGACATGTGATTTGGAAGCTCATTTTTCTCTTCTGCACTACGCACAAAAAAGTCTTTACTTGTATATTTAAAGACTGAAAATACAACTATTATTGCAAAAACCCAAAATATTGCGAAAACAAAAATGAGTAACGCAAAAAGGGGACATATACTTGAAACCTGAATTTTTAACTATTGCTACAAAGTCAAAATATCGCTAAAAACAAAGACACGAAAATAAAGTCATGAAGTAAAATGATTTAATTTAACAAACATTTTTAAATATTAGTATTATTTTTTTTTCACTGAAACATTTATAAATTTTTTCATATGCAGTCGAAACATTTGATACATTGAGATGAAGTATTTCGACACTTTACTTCGCTTACGCTTGTATGCCCGTATGTGTTGAAAAGATGTACTATTTACGATTTAAAATTCTAATATTTTTAAATTCCTGAAACACAACATCTTAATCTGCCGAATGCTTTTAATATTTGGTTCTCGAATCTTCTTGCCATCTATTTCGGAGGCTAAGCTAAACCAGAAAGTTGAAGCAATGCACGCGCGAATGTTGATGTAACGCGAGTGCGATATACTAAAAATACTGTCATTTGATTGGTCAATCGTTTTTACTTCTCGATACGCGGTAGAAGGAGAGAAAATTCTCGCTTGGGCACATTTAGGGCTTTCAGAGTAGAACAAAATTCGACAAGCGACTACTGTTCCGGCGGTTCTTGCTTGTCGTGAGGGAGTAATAGACGTCACTGGAAATTCCAGAGCATTACAGAGTAGGTCCCCAGGCAATGTAACGCAGCCAAAACGATTGACCAATCAAATGACACTATATCTCACTCGCGTTACAACAACATTCGCGCGTGCATTGCTTTAACTTTCTACTTTCTTTTTTTGCTTAGCCACCGAAATAGATGGCAAAAAGATTCGAGAGCCAAATATTGAAAGCATTAGGCAGATTAAGATGTTGTGTGTCAGGAATTTAAAAATATTAGAATTTTAAATCTCAATTAGTACATCTTTTCAACACATACGAGCATACAAGCGTAAGCGAAGTAAAGTGTCGAAATACATTATACGAATTCATCTCAATGTATCAAATGCTTCGACTGAACATGAAAAAAATTATTTCTACTTTTAAAAAATATTACTAACATTTAAAAATATTTGTTAAATTAAATCATTTAACTTCATGACTTTGTTTTCGTGTCTTTGTTTTTAGCGATATTTTGACTTTATCGCAAGAATAGTTTAAAATTCCTGCTTTAAATACTATTACTTTAAGTAAAAGTACCCTTTTTACGTTACTCATTTTTTTCCGCAATAATAGTTGTATTTTCAGTCTTTAAATACTAAGTAAAGACTTTTTTGTGTGTGTGTAATGCAGAAGAGAAAAATGAGATTTCAAATCACCTGCCTGCGCAGGGCAAAATTAAGGCATAGGTATATGGGGCACAGGCCCAGGGCACCAACGTTTGGAGTGCCTTAAATCTATCTAAAGTTTTTAAAAGGGAGAAATTTCATATCGCACTATGACAAGATTAAAAATAAATTTAAAAATACTCTTTCTAAAACTTGAAATCCTTTTGCAATGATTTTGATAGCTGTGCTTTACCTGATCAAATACTTCACATGATAACAGAACACGATCTATTTTAAGAGATGTAGATACCCATATTTTTTTTTGTTCCTTTTTTATTGGTATAGATTGAGTAATCGCTACTCAATTTTTGTAATAACCTTCGACTGTTGTTGATAGCGCATATTCTTAAAATACTGTAAAGTTTTAAAGTTCTTTATTTCTTTTGAATTTCGTAATTTTTTTTAACGATGTATGGGTAAAATGGTCTGTTCTTAGAGCTTACCAATTTTTTGAAGTCATGTGGCACAATAACAAAGCAAGAGCTACTTCATATCTGATGAAATCATAAATAAATATAAACTTTTAATGTATGATAACTTTTTCCTCCCAAGTGTTGCAAAAACAACATAAGTCCAAATTACATTCTAACGTTTCCTGAGTCCAATTTAGATTGAATCTATGTAGTTTTTGCATGATAGCAGCATACATGCATGTTATAATGCAGGAAACATGAATTGTTAAATTATTTGAAAATTTAGAGCAGCTATGGTGTTTTTTCTCTCTCTTGAAAAATTTGAAATTCAGGGGCCCTACTCTCATTGTCTCGTGAATATAGTCGGTACCGAGAATACGGGTTTTATGTGCCCCGTGACGTCACATCTCGTGAGACACGAACAATTGCTAATCTCAAAGCCACATCTAATTTAAGGTATCTAGAATCGAGCCGAGAAGTTTACGACAGGGTAAGAAGACGTGAGATGTCTTCCTCGGCAGTGAGAAGCTGTTTGTTTATTCCATTTTTTTCTCAACGCGGAGTGTGCCATAATGTTTATAAGTTCTGAAAATGTGGTTTAGTATGTTTTTACATTGCGAGTCAAGATTTTTTCTTTACTTTGAGTTTGAATTTGGGAGAGGCATCCATTTATCGGCAGTAATTGGAACTCTGTAACTTTGCCGATTATCTATAATCATCTTATTTTACTGATTAATTGGCCAAAATTTTTCAAATTGAAATTACTTTAAGGTATGCCCCAAACTTGAATTTATATATTTACTTAATCAGGGTGTCGATCTAACCCAAGAGGGAGGGATACATTTCCTTTAATAAAATGAGCTCTTTACTCAAATTCTATTTTCTACCAGGGGAGGGGGGAGCATTTCGTTTTTATCGTATCGTATTTAAGTTTAATTTTTTCTCACAGAATAATTGAATCATCATTTTTCAAGTCTTAAAATGATAGCAAAAGCATAAAACATGAATTTGTTTTTCAATTCTCAACATAGAGTGTTTTAATCATTTGAAAAAGATCCGCACATGTGATCATTAGAATCATTGTTACTTGACCTCATAACCCCAAAATCACCACTGCGTACTTTAAAATTCAGACGATTGATTATTAATGAATGTTCATCAATCGACGCGCAAAAGCGCGTTTCTATACCGTTACGAGTTACGTCACTCGCTCAATCTCAGCTCTACGAAACAAACCCATATTATCGCTACGGACATTTTGAGCGCGTATTATTTTAATTTTTAGATATTTAATAATCCTTTTGATGCATGATGGAGACAGATACGTCAAATTACAGTCCAACATCTCCCTCAAGTGACATCAATGATGATTTTTGCACTATTTTCGAGAGACGAGCGATTTAAATCTTCCAAAAATCACGACGAGTTAATAGTCTTCAAGTGCGTCTTGAACGTAGCAAGCGTTTCCCTCGCTTCTCCTCGTCGGCTGAGGCGCGGCGAAGTACCATGACGTTTCTTCAAAACGCATACGTCAATTTTTTGAACTAGAAATGATTTTTAAGAAAAACTACAGTATCCAAGAATTTTTACAACGATGATGTTAGGACATGTTACTCTATAAAAATTAAATTTCGTAACTCTATCTCAAAATAGTGTTTTAAATGCATTTAGAACAAAATCCGCAGTAATTTGGATCATTTTTCTCTTATGCATTGCTCAAACATAGGGACTTGTACTTAATATTTAGAGAGTGAATATATATCTCTTATTGCGAAAAGGCCAAAATATCGCGAAAAGCAAAACTGAGCCGATCAAAATCATTGCAAAAAGCGCAGCACATGCAGTAATTTTTACCCCTCTCAAACAACAAATGTTTTAAATACACGTTTTGAAAAAGTGAAACCTAGACACAGGGCACGACTTTGTAGGACATTGAGCACGAGCTTTATATGCTGCCCCCCCCCCCCCAAATAAAAACAATATAATGAAGTAGTAAAATATTTTGGATTTCAAGTTTTCGAAATCGAAAATTTTTAAATTAATTTTTTATCTTGTCATAGTGTGATATGAAATTTCCCCATTTTAAAAACTTTAGGATGGATTTAAGGCTTTGTTTTGCCCTGCCCAGACATGTGATTTTTCTTTACTTATGCATTTAAAGACTGAAAATACAACTATTATTGCGAAAACAAAAATGAGTAACGCAAAAAGGGGACTTTTACTTAAAGCCTGAATTTAAAACTATTATTGCGATAAAGTCAAAATATCGCTGAAAACAAAGTCATGAAGTTAAATGATTTAATTTAACAAATATTTTTAAATATTAGTATTATTTTTTAAAGTATTTATAAATTTTTTCATGTTTAGTCGAAGCATTTGATACATTGAAATGAATTCGTATAATGTATTTCGACACTTTACTTCGCTTACGCTTGTATGCTCGTATGTGTTGAAAAGATGTACTAATTGCGATTTAAAATTCTAATATTTTTAAATTCCTGAAACACAACACCTTAATCTGCCCGAATGCTTTTAATATTTGGCTCTCGAATCTTTTTGCCATCTATTTCAGAATGTAAGCTAAACCAGAAATTTAAAGCAAAATGCAAGCGCGAATGTTGATGTAACGCGAGTGCGATATACTAAAAATACTGTTATTTGATTGGTCAATCGTTTTTATTTCTCGATACGCGGTAGAAGGAGAGAAAATTCTCGCTTGGGCACATTAGAGCTTTTAGAGTAGTACAAAATTTGACAAGCGACTACTTTTTCGGCTATTCTTGCTTGTCGTGAGGGAGCTATAGACATCACTGGAAGTTCTAGGAAGTTTCAGAGTAGGGCCCTTGGACTGACGTTGTTTTTGCACTCACCGATTCATTTCTTTCTTATTTTTTAAAATTTTGTCTCTTTTCTGATATTTTTGAGCTTCGGGTATAATTTTTAGAGCTTTTCTCTCTTATTGCATTGATGTCAGCATCTGTTGAAATACGCAATATTTTTTTCATCTTTAACACGACTGGAAAACTTAACCTACAGAGCACTCACTCAGCCATTCGCTTCTTTTTCTCTAGAAAAAGACACTCTTCCCAAAAAAGGTGGGCCTCCCCTGCGTTAGAAGATAATTAGCGGCTTCATTGCCACCCTCAGCCCCCCCCCCCCCTTTCTTTCCCAGTTTTGTGATCTCACGGAGGCCCTGCCATCATCGAGCTAGCCTGTTTTCAAAATTTTCAGTTCCTTTATTTTTTAACTAGCAGTACCCGCACGGCTTTGCCCGTGGTATAAAATTAAAATTCATTTGTGAAATAATTGATATAGCAGAAAAAATGCTCTATTTTAGTTGTAATTCAACTATAATTCCTTCAAAGTATGATATAAAAATCTGGTATGGACCCCACGCTACTTATTTTTATGTGTAAATTTCTTAGTAGATGCCTTAAGTGCTAAAATAGTGCTTGGAGTGAGCAAGATAACAGTTCAAACATTTATATCCCTAGTTTGCCACGAATCAATGCAAAAAAATGTTTTACAATGATTAATCCCCTAAATATCGCCGATTTTAACATCATTCAGTGGATTTTTCGCAAAATATCGCCAATAGCGCCAAATTGAGTCCAAAAAAAAAAAACAATTCTTTTCACCAACTTGGCGATATGTCGCCAAATTAGCGGCAAATACTTGGAGACCAAAAGCTTGGCGATATATCGCCAAGTGGTCGTGCTAATGCATATCACTTTTGTCTGCATTGAAATGAACACTGATTTACTCCATAAAAGGGGTAAAACACCCCCTTGGAACATTCGAATGCAACCCCAAGGGGAGATGCACAAAAATAAGCCAAAAGAGAAAATAAGAACAATTTTGTTGCTCACAGAAACCAACAGAAATCTTACCAAAGTTTAAAAGAAGAAGAAAGTTTCCTTTCCTAGTTTTAAAAACAAAACAATACATTTTCCGAAATGAAACACTTTAAAAAGAACGATGCAATAACGCAATTGATACGATATTTGGTTAATCTGTGCTTTAGATACCCTTTTCTCGCTAAATGGGCGATAGGCGTGCCAAGCGTGGTAACCCTGACTATTTTGCGTAGTTTCTCTCGGAGCTTTCAATTCCGCGAGACACGCAAAAACGCGCCAGTTGGTGACTTTTCGAAAACGCGCCAAGTAAGGTCCCAAAGCATTTTCACCGGGAAAAAGACAGGGTTGCCAGAGAATTGAAACAAAAAAATACTACGCCTCCTCTAAAAAAATATTACAAAATACTACTGTTTCCAAACGTTGCCAAAATCAATGTTGCTGAAATGCGAAATCTATGAAAATGAAAAAAAAAAATCCGCCAAATCTTTTAATTAAGTCATTAGTATATTGGAAACAGGGTTGCCAGAAAAATCTCCTTATTTGGGCCGAAAAAATACTACCGTAGTATCAAAAATACTACTTCTGGCAACGCTGGAAAAATAACGAAACAAAAATAATTATGAACACGTAACCATGGTAACAACATGAAAAGTTGATTTCCGTTGATAAAATAATTCTTTTCATCTATCTTATCAAACAAATTTTATTCTCGAGCAAAACCATGTTAGAATCGTTTGGCTTGCTTTACTGAAGGTAAGCCTTGAATTCCGGGATTCTAAAAACAATTGTTACAGCTCTCCTGATGATCGTAGAAACTTCGAAAAAACTTCATTTTATGCAGAAAATTTCAAGCTTTCGAATGACATAAGACTTGAAAATGTGTGTGAAATATTTCTTCCCTATTTCATCGAACTTCCGCTAAGAATTCGAATAGAAAAAGAACGAAATGGCATTTTCGAAAAATCGCTTCGAGGTGCAAAACTACATGCTACAAACTAATTTTGTACCAAGTGGCATGAAAATCGACCGAACGGTTTTGGCACTACGCGCGTAACAGACAGAAGGACAGAAAGAAAGACAAACCTTCAGCTTTATTATTAGTAGAGATATTTTCGTTTTGCGTATCTGAGGTTCTTTCGAAAAATAAAATTGTATAAATACAGTTTTATCCTTTTGTGTAGCTTGAATCCTCATTTTTTAGTTTTAGTTTTATGGTAAGAATGATGGATTTTTATGCGAATGCATCATAAAAAAATTGAAAGACTGGGGACGGGGGGGGGGGTAATAATTTTTTTTTTAATTACACCTGTGCTCTCTATCTGGTAAGCTTGCCCCCTTACTAAGCTTGCCCCCTTGCCGGGGGCAAGGGGGCAAGCTTACCGGCGTCACCGCTGGGCAAAGATATAAGCATTTGTTTGAAAACCTATCATTTTTCATTTAGGCGGGGGGGGGGGGCTTTTGGGAAATATACCCCTTCTAAAGTATTAACAACTGGCAAAAATTTAGCTTGCCCCCAATTTGTTCCGACCATTCGGTCATTTTCGGCCCTTATACGCATGTTTTCGCTCCTCACAGACTTAAATAAAAACGTGCTCTCGTTGGCGGACTTCTGTCCCCCCCCCCTTCACAGGTGACGAAGAGCGCGACGAGCAAACACCTCTCCGGACAGAGGCGGCGGCTCCATTGTCCACTCGCGCCGTCTGTCACCAGCAGGGGTGGTTGAACATGCCCTGTTCGAATGATTGCGGAGCGATTATGCGTGCCAGGGGGGGAGGGGGAGGAAAAAACACAAAAGAAGGAGAGCGCGACCGCTTAATGAATTCCAAACGGCATTATGCGCGCCGTTCGGGGGGGGGGGGCGATCATTAGGGCGTTTAACGAGCCAATTATGCGCGGTGCCGGGGGGCGATCAACACGTCGACATCGCCTAATTAGCGAGTTAATCTGGCGCTCACCCAATTAGCGGCGCCCTCCCCGTGTTTGCGGAAAGGATGGCGGGAAGGCGCCGCCACCTGAACACCACCCCGCTTTTTCCAATTGATCGGCTGCGAGGGGAGAGGGAGGAAAAAGCGCGCGAATCGATGGAGACGGGGAGCGCTCTGGTGTTGTCCGCGACACTATCGTCGCCTCCCTCCATATCCGTACCGTCATTCAAAAATGGGATTTTCATTTTGCTTTCTTTTTTTGCTGAAGTTTTTATTATTATTATTTTTTCAATTTCATTTGAGAAATGAAATAAGCACAACTGAAAAATCGTATAAACTCACTGCGGCAGTGGCGTACCTAGGAATTAATTTGGGAGGGGGGGGGGGTGCTTTCGTCATTGAAAGGTGATATTCTAGAACTAACTAGCTGTACCAGCACGGCGCTGCTCGTGCAATATAGCTGGAGAAAGAAGCTGCGTGAGCGGATGTAAATTTTCCCTCCCACGCTTCAACCAAAACATGTCGCAAATCATGTTCCATTAAAATGTAAAGCGCACATCTGATTAAATTAAGCAATATTATTAAACATTGAAAATACTTCAATTTTGTTTCAGTGTGGCTTGGAACGCTGTAAAATAAAGTTAAAAAAAAGTAAAGTTTTGAAAAAAGATGAAAAACGAAACAAGGAAAGGAGCTAAAGACGCAATTACTTCATTGTTTTAATATTTCTAAATTTTACAGCTTATAAATTAAATTTTGTATACTGTTTCTCCTACTCATGTATATCACAAAAAAGAATTTATAGGTCAATTTATATTTTTTTGCTTTTTTATTAAGAAAATTAGCATATTTATTAAAAATATTGCTTAAATTAATTAAACATCATGATTTATTTTTGTTTATTGTTTAAAATCTTTTAATTATTGCAATGCCCTGTTTTGGCCCTCAGCTTTCTAATACATGTGTTATTCTTTATAGTATGTGTTAAGTGTATAGTATGTGCATGCACATATTTGTCTTCTGTATCTATGAAAGGTATTTCATTTCGGTAAAATATTTTTTGGTTTTTTTAAATATTTCGCAAGTAACTGCAGAGTGACAGAAATGGGCTGAGAAAAATTGGATGAACAAGGGAAATGCAGTGCATGTAAATAGAAACATTGTCTCAAGATGAAAGAGGATTTAACGAGGAAAGTTGACAAGCTGAAGATGTTGTCGCTAACAATTCAAAATAAGCTGAAAAAAAGATGGGAAACTTTCATGGGAAATTTTGTCTAAATTCAAATTTCATAAAATCACTTCAACAAGTATACAAATATGTAAATACACTAAGGAGGGCTGGACAAAGCGAGACGAAATTTGGTCTATTTACCTCGCCGCAAAACTGTAGTCATAAGTGAGTTAGTCATCAGTAAATGTAAAATAGATTTGAAAAGAAGATAAACACGTGTGAATGAACGTTTTATTCCAATCCCTGCCCTAAACTGATTATGAGCGAGCATTAAAAACGGGCAGCGAACAAATTTTTCTGAAAAATTGAATCAATAAACCCGGCCGTTCAGAGGGGTTGGATGGCCCCTGCAAGGGGGAATTTTATACTATGTCCATGGGACAAAAATCCGTGTCGCCAAAAATTGACCGTTTAGAGGGGTGGCTGCTTTGTAGAGGTGACCGCTCGCAGAGGTTTTACTGTGTATTCCTAGCTGATCAACTAGCAGGAAATCAAACATTAACTTCAATTGAGTTTGTCAAGTTTTTCAACAAAATTTTCAAAATAAGATGTATAAAATAAAAGACTAAAACGGAAAAGTAACGTGAGTCACGAAACTATAACGTGAGTCACATTCAAAATAGTGATTAACTTAATTAGTGACTGCAGAGTGAACGTTTTTTCGTATATATCCTAATTTAGAAATATGTTTTGTTCCATGAAAGCAGTTTTTCAATTTTATTATTCTAAAAGAGCAGAAATCATAGGTTTAGTTACCCAAAAAACTCGAGTTCCTTTTCTTTTGTAATGTGAGTCAAGATGCTAAATTAAGATTTAAATACCATCTATTTCTGTTAAACTTTCAAATGCTGACATCCATAGGTTCTCACTGCATACCAGATGACTGTAAAGAGCTCTATTAAAATCAGGCGTGGTCTTATTTCTTTAATCTATATAACATTCACTTTTGCAAAACCACGTCAAATGGTAACTCGATTCACGTGGAATTGCCTTTAGGATGAATGACTCGCCATAGTGTATCAGAGCAAGAAGTTCTGTCAAGAACTAAACGAGCCTACTTTCCCGTACATCAACATCGGCATTCTAGCATCTGATCAATATTCTCTTGATTATCTGAAAGTGAAAATTATGTCAAACATACCTTTTTAGCACTTAAAGCTGATTTCTAAAAGCAAAATGTACCCCTCTCATCAGATGAAATAGACACGTAAAAAGTAAATGAGCGGATAAATAAAGTTTTGTCGCACCTTTAAAGAATGTAACTGTTATAGTTCTTCCGTAGAAAAATTCCTCAGTCGTTTTCAAAAAAAAAAAAGTAAATAAAAGTACAAAGAACATCAAAATACATTTTATGAAAGGAAGAAAGAAAGAAAGAAAAAAAAATCGTTCGTTAATAAAATGTCTCGAATTTCATTTTTAATCCGTTGCCAGTTGTTAAATATAAATAAAGAATAAAATGCTCTCGTGAATGAAACATTTTTGTTACAAAAAAAAATCGTCTGCAAAAAAAAAAATAATAATAATAATAAAAAATAAATAAATAAAAAAAATAATAATAAATAAATGAAAAAATAAAACAAATAAACAAACAAAAAATCGTCTGCACAGTCGGTCTTTTTTTTTTTTTTTTTTTTGAGCCTGCATTTCCGCCATGTTTGCGGAGTCAGAGTCAGAATCAGAGTCCTCACAGAAGATTATTCAGAAAAGTACTTTACAATACATTATTTATCAAAACTATTTTCATACAAAGTTAGTTTGAAGGAAATCCGCCTGTAAGTTCAGGATCAACATTCAACTTAAAAAATTTCCCCGTACGCACTAATGTTAAGTTTTTTTTTTTTTTCTCTGGACGGTTCAACATTGAACGTTAAATGGTTCAAATCAAAACACGAAATTTGGGAATGAGCCTCTCCGAGATCTTTCGAACAAAAAAAAAGTTTATTCAATTCGGACGGTTCACTTAAAAGTTATTAGTTGGGCAAAGGTTACTTGAACGGTTCAATGTTGAACAAAAAAATGTTCAAAATGAAAATTAAATACGGTAATGAAGTATCCTTCGAACAAAAAAAAAAGGTCGTTTAAATCGAACTGTTCACTCAAAAGTTATTAGGGGTAACAGCTTGTTTAACTCTTCACTGAACGATTTTTTATATTTTCATGAAAAAAATCATTTGTTACCTTTTAAATAGCTCTGAGTTCAGGAAAAATGAAGAAAAAAATTAATCTTAAAAATGTGTACCAAAAATGATTAATTGTTTGTTCTATATATGGCACAAAGCACATAGCATATGCTTTGTATACCGATAAGTGTAATAATCTACAATGTGTTTTGTGCCATAAGTGGTATAAACAAACTTTCCACTAAGTGCATTTAAACATTTTTAGAACAAAGGAAATAATGACTAAGCACACTTCTAACGGAAATGCAGACACTCTTTCTTTCAAAAGCAAGAACTGTAATACCTAGACTAGTGCAACTAACTAGTGCATAAAAATCACACTAAACTGTTATAGCAATGTTCCAGAAGGGGCACAAAGCTCAGTTTAACTGCATTTAAAAATCATAGGAATATATGAGGGTTTATTTGGTTTGTGCCAGATCTGGCACACCGTGCAGTGAAGGGTTAAACGGTTCAATGTTGAGCAAAAAATTGTTCAAATCGGAAATGTAAATACGGGAATGAAGTATCCTTGATAAGATCTTTCGAACAAGAAAAAGTTTATTCAAATCGGACTGTTCACTAAAAACTTAGTATTGCGGAGCAGGTAATTTGAACGGTTCAAAGTTGAACCAAAAATTGTTCAAATCGAAAGCAAAATATGGGAATGAGCTGTACTCGGCGAGATCTTTCCAACAAAAAAAAAAAGTTTGTTCAAATCGGAATGTTCATCCAAAAGTTATTTGGGGGGGGGGGGGCAGTCAGACCGACACACAAATTCCCCATCTCAAAACCCTACTTTCCAATTTTTAATTTTTCAATATTAATTTTTCTCATTTGTTGCTTTTTGACTGTTTTTTCGGCTCGGCGATATTTTTTGGATGCATTAAGCCACTTTTAACACTTTTTTCGTCTTTCGGTTATTTTCAACTGGAAAGTCGGCTAAGAACGGAAAATACGTGGTTTCCTCTTTGTTTTACTAGTTAAATGGTCTCAAAGTGAATGATCTTCAAAAAAAAAGTCAAGTTTCGAGGTCAATGACTCTTTTAGCCACTTTTGAAAAAGTTTGAAACATGGCTATAGTTATAGTCCCTATGGTGTAGTTTAAGGCTCAGGTTAGAAACCCGTGCAACCAACTTTTTTAATTACATGATCTCAAAATTGATAATTTGAAACAAAAAATCAATAAATTGCAAGGCAATTATATTCTGTATGCCATGAGTCAGTAATGTTGTACAAAAGCTGTAATTAAACTCAACGTGTCATACTGGGTCAGAAACACAAAAAAACTTTAACTTCCAAGATCCCAATTTGGAGGATTTAGGAACCCTCAAAAAATATGCTCCAAAATGGCGGATCAACCTCAGTCTTAATATGGTAAGTTCTTTCACAAAGATTTATCCGCCATTTCGAAGCTCATTTTTTTGGGGAGGGGAAGGGGGAAATCCTAGATCCTCCAAATTTTGATCTTGGAAGTTGAGAATTTATAGTGTTTCTGACTCGGTATGACACGTTGAGAATAATTACAGTTTTCCCACAACCGGAGTCATCATGGCGATAGAATAATTGACGTACAGTTTGCTGATTTTTTGTTTCAAATTATCAACTTTGAAATCGTGTAATAAAAAAAAGTTGATTAGACGCCATGCGTTTGTAACCTGCGTCTTAAAATACAACACACGGGCTAGAACTATAGCTGTGTCTCAAACTTTTCTAAAGTGGCGCAAAAAGTTATTGACCTCGAAACTTGACATTTTTCTGAAAATCAACTTTGAGACCGTTTAACTAGTAAAGCAAAGAGGTCATGCTATTTTCTATTTTCATTTTCTGTAGTCATTCATCCTATACTTGTTTCGGAGGGTCACTGCCACTTAGCAGCTGTCCGGACCCAAACAAGCCAACAAAAAAAAAAGTAACAAATTTGCACATCCAATGGACCTTTGCCCCCAAAGCCAAGAGTGAGGCACCAAATTATTTATGCTAGCATATACCTAGTATCAAGTAGCACTGGCGCAGCGAGGGGGGGGGGGGTTTTGGGTGTTAAAACACCCCCCAGAAGGTATGATTTTTTTTTCTTTTGTAGTTGAACCTAAAAAAAAAAAGAAAGAAAGAAAGGAAGATGACGATTGTTCAAGGACGGCCGATTATGTTTCGTTTAGCCAATAGCCGTGTTCAAGCAATTAGGCATTGCATTGGTGTTATTGAGAGGGCACAAAAATTTTGTAACACTCCGAAGCGCCAAACAGTGTTAACAACTGAGATTACAACGGCATCTGAAGAAACAAAAAAAAAAAAAAAAGAGAATCTGCTCCACTCAATGGGTTGAGCGCCACTGCGAGTGACAACTTTCATCCGTGGAGGAAATACAAAAGTAGGCTGAGACAAAAGCAGCTACCGAAGCCTACCTTCTCCAGAATGCTGTACTAAAGTGCGACTTCTTGGCAGCCTTTTTGTGGTTGATCACGTATTTTCGTTGACTATGCCATTGAGTATATATTTGCAGACACAAAATTTGGACCTTATAACTGCAGTAAAATCTGCTATGATTGTGAAATCAAAGCTGGAGGAAATAAGAAGTAACGCAGAGCAAACATTTTCTCATTTTTCCAAAAAAATAAGTGAGCTTTGTGCTGAATGAGATGTCACCATTTCAAAGGAAAAGATGGCATGGCGGCAGGCAAAGACAGATAATGTCCCAGCCGATACGGTTGAAGAATATTCCCGACGATCTTTGTTCATTCCTTTCCTGAAAAATACTATTCAACCACTATAAGAAAAATTTGAAGCTCATGAGAAAATCTTAACACCCCTCCAGATTTTGTTAAAGGAGAATATAGATAAGAGTGAGGAAGACATTTCTGGTGTTATGAAACTAGCGGAATTTCATAAGATTGACTCTTCAAGTTCATTGGGGGAAATTATTCTTTGGCAAGAAATAGTGAAAGAAAAAAACCCAAAAAACCCACTTGAAGCTTTACAACGCTGAGCTCCCACCAACAGTAAAGTCTCTCATTACCATTTCTGCTACAATTCCTGTAACGACATGCACGCCTGAAAGGTCTTTCTCTTCTTTAAAGTTTTTGAAAACATACTTAAAAAATAAAACTGGTGAAGAGCGTTTAAATGGACTGGCTATGGCTTACATCTATGACCGAATTCCCATCAGTGAAGATGACGTCCTAAACCAGCTGGCACAAAAGTCGTGCAGACTACATATTGCTTTGTAAGTTGTAATCACCATATAACAGTAAAGGTTCATTTCTTATCCCGATCCCAAAAGTCTATTGTTAAAGAACTCATGTCTATAGTTTGCTTATGTTTCCTCTTTTTACTTTTATTTTATTTTTTACATTTATATTTTATGCACATTTTTTAAATATTGTAACATTTTATCTTTTCATACGTTTATATCTCTCTGATAAATATACGTCATTTGAATTTTTATTGCCCTGAATATCATAATTCGTTTATATTTCTCGCTTTCGAAGCCATATTATAATGGTTTTGTTATTCCTTTGTTTTACATTCGTTTGAATTCGGTAGAATGCAGTGAAATGAATTCGCTGTGTATTGCTCTAACATAGTTTTAAAATATAAATGTTGTTTGTGTGTAAATAAACAAGAGTTCAATATTTTTATTCAGTCGTTTGTATTTATTACTTTTTGTCGCTTATGAGGCAAATAATCAATTGTAACTTGGTTTCCATATTATCCTTTAAAATGATTTTATTTCTAAAATTATGCTAACATGCACAAAAAAAAAAAAAAAAAAAAAAAAGCGCTACCTAGTAATGCAGAAACATCTGATTCTGATGTATACGACAGTTACAAGCCTTGAATATTGAAATGAATTTGTACTTTTACATAGCTATATGTCAATATTACTTTTGAATACGAAAGCTAACCGCTACGGTGCAGCGAAGAGAGTGGTAACAGTCGCATTTGTACTCATGTTTTTAAGTTATATATCTGATCGTGATATATTGATACATATGTATACACATAAGGATGGCTATGATGAAAAAAATAACCCCTCCCAGGAGGAAATTCTGGCTGCGCTAGTGTCAAGTAGTATCCATTTTTTTTTAAATGGCATAGGTCATGCATTTCTTTTGACCAAACGATCATATATTTAGTATCATATATTCACGACCTTGAACTTTGACCTCTACTCAGGGATGAACAAATTCGATCTATGACAAGAGAAACTCCACTTTTTCTTATTATAATGCTACAAACACAACCTGTAATTTTTGGAAAAATTGACGGTATCAACTGTCAAAAGTGGCCGACTTTAAAATAAACGACTCTTAATCATTTAGAATCGTTTGGGTTGCTCAAGGTAAGCCTTGAATTCTGGAATTCTAAAAACAGCTATTACGGCTCTCATAGTGCTCGTAGTCGCTTCGAACAAACATCTTTTTGAATAAAAAGTTCCAAGCTTTCGAATGTTATAAAATTTGAAAATGTGAAGGCTTTCTCCCCTATTTTGGCAAATTTATGTGAAAAATGAGCTTTCAATTTGAATAAAAAAAGAACAAAATCGAATTTCATAAATCATTTAAGAATAACGGGGATATTTTGATAATAAACAATCACACTAGTCATACGCGATGACATATTCTATTCACCGCGAGTACATATATCCGAAGATATAATTAAAATAACTGGAACTGTCTTTTAGACGCTTGGAAACCCAACGCCTTTTCTCTTCAATTTTCACGATTAAAAAATGTTTCTTTTCATTAACAATTGCAGAAGGAAGCAAACAATGCGACACTATTTGATGGTTTCAGTATTTTTCATCAAAAAAAAAAAAAAGTCTGAGGCACATTTTCATGACAGTTACATTTCGAAATCTGTCCCTCTTTTCCAACCACCATCGGTTCGGTTGCATCTCTTCATTTCAGCTTTGAGCTGATTTTTGAGCTGCTATTTCTCAAAGATCATTTGATTTCGTTTTTTAGTTTTATTTATTTATTTGCGCGTGAGGCATCATTCTAGTAATATTTCATCAGACTTGAAAAGTAAGACATCCTTTTAAAGTTTTTTCCCTCGCTACCAGAGGCGAATAAGAAAACGATTTTCATTTTCGCTGTTGTTCAAAAAATTACTTTAAGAACTTTGTCTTTTCACTCCTGCGAATGCGTCGCACGGGTCAGCTAGTCACTACCTATTACTGTTAGTTCTATCTCACTGTTACAGTTTTACATTAAAATAGGCAAAGCAGATGGAGACGATTTGACGACACACGCTCCCTCTTCCCGAGGACAGCATTTAAATCTAATTGGGCTGAATCCTCCCCCCCCCCTTTTGGGAGCTGTACACTGCGGCATCTCCATTCGGGTAATGAAAGGTCTCCCCTCCATTTCACGGCCGATTGCCCTTCAACCACAACCGCCTCCCCTCCCATCAACAAAACCCGATGATTAAATTAGCGATACCTCCCCTCGGGTCAAAAAATACCCCCCCTCCCCCTTCGGTCTTTTTCTTTTTTTTAAATTCTTTTCATTGATGAGTGTCGCTCTATATTCAAAAGTCAGGGGCCACGCGTCCGCCAATTACTCAGCGCCCCGCTTCGGTAAATACTCACTCGAACGGCGAGCGTTGAGCCCCGCGACGGCGGCCATGTTGGGCCACGCGGAAAACAGTTTGTGTCGGAGATGCGTACGAGGCCCGACTCAGGTTGACCCATCCTCTTCGAGTTTCCAAGTAAATTATGTTTAAAAATTATCATTTTTGTATGAAAATGTCGCGTAAAATTTAGATCTGCTTCTCATTTTCAAAAAAGAAAAAAAAAAAAAAAAACACTGCAGATACTTGCAGGGCCTGATTACTGAACAGGCCAACTAGGCCATGGCCTAGGGCCCCCTCAAATGAGGGGTCCCCAAATAGCCAAAATTGCTCTCATCAATGGCTAGATTTGTTATTTCAATGCCTAATATTGTAAAGCCTCAGTACAGGGGCCCCAAAAAAAGTATTTGGCTTAGGGCCCCGTGATATTTTAATTGGGACCTGGACGCTGACAAAATTTAAAGATACCTGCAGAAAAAGCGCAGTTTTAACTCCATTTTACTGGAACTTGAAATCGCTATAACTCAATGATTGGATCATTTTTGTTTGGATAGCCATTGCGTTAGTCATCTTTTTGTCTACATCTTTATGCATAACTTTCGAGAAAATTAGATGAGGGCGCACCAGCCTGAATCGGATCTCCGATAAAAAGAAACTCTACATTAAACCCTCCCTATCCGGGCGCATGTAAATCGGAAGAAGGCGAGCCGGAGCAACGGTGTGTCTCTAGTTTTCCGTATTTTTGTCCTTTTCTCTCGCGCACTTTTACACTTCATTCAAAAATTCCTGTGTTAAAATACAATTTTTACTGTGTACAGTTGGCTTATGTCTCAGTGAATAGATTATTTCGTTTAGTCCATACTTTCAGGGGGGGGGGGGGGCAACTGTCTCCTCACTGCAAAAAGTAGAGTGGCCTATCTAGTCCCCTTTTCAGAGTGATTTTTTTTTTCACTCAGTGGATTGATTTATTTCACGAAAATAAAAGCCGAAAACTCCGAAACAATTGATTTTTTTGTGTCATTTCAGAAGATTGGAACATTACTTTGAATCGTAGAGTGTTTACGATAGCCATCCGTCTTAATTTTTGAGGCCATATTCCGCATTTTTAAAATGCAAATTAATCAGCAACGTTAAAACTCAATAATGCAGCCAACAAAAAGGGGGGGGGGGTAGATGAATTTTTAACATCTTGAATTCAAATTATGCTTTTCGCAATGACAAATTGCAGAAGGTGTGTGCGTTATTGCCCTGTGTATGTATTAGGGTGGAACGAAAAAAAAATTTTTTTGATTTTCAATTTGCCTTAGCTCGGAAAAGTTGCTTTTTTCATGTATATAAGATCCAAAACAATATGAAAAATATTGAAGCACGTCTTGGTGCCGCAAGTAGGATAAAGCAATAAAAATGACTGAAAAAATTGCAATGTTACAAGTTTTTTTCAAAAATTGTTATATTCATCTTTTTTCTTTAATTTTAGTCAAAAAAGCAACTATTACGCCAAATGGACCATAATATTCTTTTTCAATGTTTGGATTATTTCTTGAGGTGCCACAAAAACGATGAAGTTTTGTAACAACACACTTTTTGCCGGCAGCACTAGCACCTGGGAGCATAAGTCGTAGCAGTAGCGGTTGTGCAGAGGGGGCGGGAATGATCAGCGGGGCCAAGCTCAAGTCAGGTGTCACACTCCCTTCGCCGAGCTCACTTTTGCTCACGTCTGTCGCGCAGCAGAGCGACGTGAAACATCGTTCGTTGGTGAGCTATTTCCTCGTTGTGAGCTAAAACGGCTCAATCTAAGCAAGTGCAGACGAGACAAATGTAAGGACGTCCTATTTTCGGAAACTTATTGATTTGAGTGAGGTGTAACTGCCTATTGACGAAGATGTACTTCAAAAGTTCGTCTAGAAAGGATTCTGTGAGTAAAATATCTGAGACTTTAGTTCCCAAAATAGAACAAATTCGTTCAAGAGCTTCTATTCTAGTTGTTCCTAACCAAAGAATTTCAGCAATGATGAAAGTTTATCATGACAAATGAAGGGCCAGGGGGAAAAAAGATGAAACTCACTTTGTTGTCAATTTTGAGATAATAGCTCTATCTAGGGGCTATGAAGGAATAATATCATCTGGTAGAGCAACAAGGGGGAGGGGAATGAGAATCGACCGAACTGTACATGAAAACTCTATTAACTACAAAAGGAGTTACGAGAAATCAAACTTTGTTCTTCGTTTTTTGTCGAAATCGCTCTCTGGTCACTTTCATCTTTTTTTCCCCCTGGCCCTTCAAATATATACTGAATTTACTAAGTCTAAAGTAAGAAAAAGATCCGACTCGATCCTCGTTAAATTCAGAGAAGAATCGAAACGTTTATTGAACATTGTTGCCGACAAGGGTCAAAACTTAGATACTTGGCAGTTGTGTGGAAACAAAAAAGGTGCCAGCTTAAAAGTAAAAGTTTCTAAAGCATTTGAAAACAACATTCCTACTTTAGAGAACATACATGACTTAAGTACTCATCAGAAATATTTATACTTTACTCGCAGAAGGATCCCTTCCTGACGCACTTTTGAAGTACATCTTCGTCAGTAGGCAGTTAGACCTCACTCAAATCGCTGAAGTTTCCGAAAATAGGACGTCCTTACATTTGTCTCGTCTGCACTTGCTTAGACTGAGCCATTTTAGCTCACAACGAGGAAATAGCTCACCAACGAACGATGTTTCACATCGCTCTGCTGCGCTACAGACGTGAGCAAAAGTGAGCTCGGCGAAGGGAGTGTGACACCTGACTTGAGCTTGGCCCCGCTGATCATTCCCGCTCCCTCTGCACATCCGCTATTGCTACGACTTATGCTCCCAGGTACTAGTGCTGCCGGCAAAAAGTGTGTTTTTACAAAACTTCGTCGTTTTTGTGGCATCTCAAGAAATAATCCAAACATTGAAAACGAAGATAATGTGGTCGTAGGGAAGCTTTAATCCAACGTTCTTTTAGCACTAATGAACAGGGATACTGCAGACACGTGTTTCGGCGTTACAAGGAACGCCCTTTTCAATGCAAAAAAAAATTGAGAGCTTATGGATGCACAAACATCCGACAAAAGCAACGGGAACAGAAGCGAACAGCTTAAAAAGCAAACAAAGCGGATTTTCCGAACACCAATAAGAAAATTTTTTTAAGCCAAAAAAGATCCAATGGAAAAAGAAAGATTGAACCGAAGATTTCTATCAGGTCCGAAATGAAAAGAAAAAAATCGATTGGCGACACTTATTTTACTTCACTATTTCTACACTAAAATATTTATTTTCTTCATTGCGTGGTCCATTTGGCGTAATAGTTGCTTTTTTGACCGTAATTAAAGAAAAAAAAATGAGTACAACAATTTCTGAAAAAAAAAAAAAAAAAAAAAAATACTGAAAAAATTGCAATTTTACATTACTTCATCCTACTTGCTGGACTTCAAGACGTGATACAAAATTTTTCATAGTTTTTTAATATCTTATCTACATGAAAAGGCAACTTTTCCGCGCAAAGGCAAATTGAAAATCAAAACTTTATTTTTTTTCCGTTCCACCCTAGTGTGTATGCTCCTTCGCCACTCTGTCTTGCATAGCATCGAAGGAGCAGGGGCCGGTGGACATCCCGCGAGGTGGCGCAGCGGGACGAACTGCTGCAGACTTCCAGTCCAACCTGAAAAAGAAATTGCATAAGGTCTGAGGTCCAACATTCAAACAAGCAGCATATTATCATTGCTAAAAAAAAAACAGCTTTAGTGGGGCTGGCCCACAATCGGCTGCATTTCTTTAGCCCCCAACCTTGATCTGGGTATTTTTGACGGTCAAAAGAGGAAATTTTCGGGGGTGGGGTCGCATACCCGTGTCCTCCTCTTGAGTAATTGAGCGCGAAGAGAACAGAGCAGAGCCCCAGCGTTCGGCCGGTGACACCGCGGCGAACAGTCCTCGAGCGAAGGCGAATGGCTGCGGTGAAACACCCATTTTGCGTGTCTCGAGGGTGGAACAAACGCAAAATGAGGGGAAAACGTAAAGCACGGGAAGGATATGGAAATAACCTGCAGAAAGAACGCTAATTCCGGGGAAAACGTAGAGATTCGGGGGACCTAAAATCGGGGATTTCACTGTATTCATTTTCATGTTGGACCTCAGATGTCGAGCAGTCCTCTTTTCGGATGTATCCCTATCGTCACCGCCGGGGAGGGGGGGGGGCCGTCTCCTAGGACGTCAGCCGGACCTGGCACACACCTGTTGCAATTCATCGTTGCAAAAAACATAATTTGAATTCCAGATGTTAAGATTCAAAAATAATTTTTTTTTTCAACCAAACACCATTTCAATTTCATATATTTTTCTTCTATACAAACTTGAAATAGCTAACAAATCATGATTTTTTTATTTTTTTTCAAGCATGAAAAAAGGGCTTTTTGTAAAAAAAAAAAGTCATTTCAACTTGATTAAAAAAAAATAGTTCAGAGCAAGAATCTGAGAGAGTGTCACGCCTGTGATTCATGACCTCTCAGATTTTTTCCAAAAAATTACCAAATTTTTATTATCTTATTGAAAGACCAAAAACAGAATGTTTTGCTCTAAAGTTGAGTTGTTTAGTTTTTATGGATCCCTAAAGTTGAAGGTGCGGCATCAAAAATTAAGCGGATTTTCAAGACATGGAAGTTGCTGTGAGCCAAAACTCTTACCAGGAACTGTTGAACTCCAATTTTCTTTTTGTATATGGAATATAGAAGGTTCAAACTTTACAAAATGAATGTTAAATTTGTGGTAAGTTGTTGCCGTAAGGTCAGTGAAGGCCCTCAAAACAGGGCATTTTTGACGTTTTTTAGCGTTTTTGAGGTCCAAAAACAGCTTGTACATTTCAGTTGGCACGGCAAAAGTAGTGTCGTTTGAAAGACCAGTGTAAGCACTTTAAAATAATGTATAAATAACCGAGGAAAGTTCAACGTGCTTTTAGTTGCGTAAGGCCGAAATATGAAAAATGTCGTATTTTACCGATATTCAAACGGTCATAACTTCCTCTGCCAATAACATATTGAAATATTTTTTTCGCCAATGTCATACTCTATTCTTTGTCTTAACAGAACAGTTGAGTCCTTTGAGGCGAAATGTGAAAAAAATTTTTACAAAAAAATTATTTTTTTCTGTGCATTTTTTGTAAAAAAATTTTTCGCATTTCGCCTCAAAGGACTCAACTGTTTTGTTAAGACAAAGAATAGAGCATGACATTGAGAAAAAAAATATTTCAATATGTTGTTGGCAGAGGAAGTTATGACCGTTTGAATATCGGTAAAATATGACATTTTTCATATTTCGGCCTTACGCAACTAAAAGCACGTTGAACTTTCCTCGGTTATTTATACATTATTTTAAAGTGCTTACAATGGTCTTTCAAACGACACTATTTTTGCCGTGCCAACTGAAATGTACAAGCTGTTTTTGGACCTCAAAAACGCTAAAAAACGTCAAAAATGCCCTGTTTTGGGGGCCTTCACTGACCTTACGGCAACAACTTACCACAAATTTAACATTCATTTTGTAAAGTTTGAACTTCCATGTCTTGAAAATCCGATTAATTTTTGATGCCGCACCTTCAACTTAAGGGGTCCATAAAAACTAAACAACTCAACTTTAGAGCAAAACATTCTGGATTTGGTCTTTCAATAAGATTATAAACATTTGGTAATTTTTGGGAGAAAATCTGAGAGGTCATGAATCACCTCATAATGCTAGGAGTGACAGTTTCTCAGATTCTTGCTCTTAAGAATTTTTTTCCGACAGTGCTTCAGTTCAAATGGAAGAAAAAAGTTTTTTTTTTTTTTTTTCCAGATGAAAATAAGCTCCATTTGTCCCGCCGATCGAAAACGGCAAGGGCACGAACGTACATAAAAATCGGTTGCATGTGATTATTTTTCGGTAAAAGTTAAATCCCTATGCTATACAATATCCTAAAAAGTTCCCCGCTAGACTTTACCCTAAAATTATTCCCCGAAAAATAATTTTTTCGGCTGGATCCTTTAAAGATGTTTCAAAATGAACAAATTGGGAATTTTTCCAAAAAATAGCTGCACATTTAAATGCATTTTGTGATACAACTTGAGTTGAAATATTATTTTTCAGTTTTAGGAGTTTATTTGTACTTTCAAAAACTGGGGAATCAGTCTCATCTAAAAAAGAAAAAGCATGGGCCAAAGCAAAATATTAAAATATTTTTGGAGTGAATTTTTTTTCAATTGCTGTGTGATTCCCCAATTTCCATCAAATGAATGCCTAAATTAATGAATAAAGGAATTATAAATGAAAAGTAAGTGAATAAATCTATCTCTACTAATAATAAAGCTGAAGGTGGGTCTGTCTTTCTTTCCTTCTTTCCGTCTGTCTAATACGCACGTAGCGCCAAAAAAGTCAGGTCAATTTTCATAAAATTTGGCACAAAATTAGTTTGTAGCATGAGGGTGTGCACTACGAAGCGTTTTTTCGAAAATTCTGTTTCGTTCTTTTTCTATTCTAATTCTTAGCTCATTTTTCATACAAATTCGATAAAATGGGAAAGAAATGTTTCATACACATTTTCAAGTCTTATGTCATTCGAAAGCTTGAAATTTTCTGCTAAAAATTATATCAGTTTGAAGTTTCTACGAGAATTAGAAGAGCTGTAATAGTTGTTTTTAGAATCTCGGAAATTCAAGGCTTACCTTGAGCAAAGCAAGCCAAATGATTCTAAAATAGTTAGGCTCGAGAATAAAATTTGAAAGTAAAAATGAAATGAATTATTTTCTCAACGGAAATAAACTTTTCGTGTTGTTACCATGGTTACGTTTTCATTTCCTTTGTTTCGTTCTTTTTCCCTTAATAATTTTTAAAATGTATTTGTTTTTTGTAGCAATCCAAACTCCAAGCCTTATTAAAATTAGTTAAATGAAATATTTTAACTGTTGTGCAAAAAAAATCGTCTGCTTTTCTTTTTTCAGCTTTTAAAGAATTAAAACTCGGTAAGTTATACAATTATCATATAAATTGCGGTATTGCAACGTTCTTTCTAAAATGTTTCATTTCGAAAAATGTATTATATTGTTTTTAAAGCTAGGAAAGAAAACTTCCTTCTTTTAAACTTTGGTAAGATTTTTGTTGATTTCTGTAAACAACAAAATTGTTCTTATTTTCTCTTGTTTTATTTTTATACCATAGTTTTAAGGAATAAAAGTTGAATTACAACTAAAATTGAGTATTCTTTCTGTGATATCAATTTATTACCAAATGACGTTTTAATTTTACACCACGGGCAAAGCTGTGCTAGTAAATTAATATTTTAGCGGAGCAAAGTAAATGAGTGAATGATATAGAGAAATAATCAGAAAAAAGTGAGTTTATGAATAAATAAGTGAAATAACAAGCTAAAGAACGCCAATTAATTAATAAATGAAGAAATGCATACGTGCTTTTATAAATGACTGCACAAGAAAACGAAATGCCCTGCGTGTACTTGACAAATTGCGCTGAACATTTGAAATCAAAACATACTTCATATAAATAACTAAATAAGAGCTGCACTGGACATTTGTAGATCTCAATCTTAAAATGATTATTTCAAATATTTTAGTAGTTTATAATAACAAGAAATACTTTTGAAAAACCACGAAAATGACAATAAATGACTGGCATCATTTTGAAAATGACCGGCATATTTTTTTTCTTTCATCTTCAGATCTATTTATTGCTTGATAGGAATTAACTAACTATATGTTTTGGAACTTAGTTACAATACTACTACAAACTGACAATATTATAGCAATTAATTAAGCCCCGCTATTTCTCTTTGCCCCACATTCCAATACATGTATTTTTTCTTACTTAACTTAGCATTCAATATTTATATTTGAAATGAAATATTTAATGCAGTTAGTTTTGGAACTTTATTTGAAAAAGAATTAAACTGACGATATGCTTTTTCTTCAAAGTGAAATCGCAATTTAATATCTTTCTTCAAAAGTAGATATGCAAGAAATGGACACCTCATATTTCGCTTTATAAAAAATAAATAAAATTACAACTTCAATTCACTTTTTGTGAATTCTCAGAATATTTTATATAGTAGTGGACGAATTATTAATCTTGATCAATCGGTACAAACTAGAATATTTTTGTCAATAGATAAATTAAATTTAAGAAAAACTGAAACTTTATACTTACAACTCTATCGAATAAAATAAATTCCAGGCCCGGTAGACGTTACAGACTGACTTTTTCTTTTTGTAAATGCAACACTAAAAATGTTGAAAGAAAGCCACTGTTGACTCGCTTCATTTTATAGCCACTCATTATTGACTCCGTGCAGTTCACATCATTATTGACTCCATGTTATTAGTGTAACTTATTTATTTAATACCAACTTTCAAGTATCATAGAATCTACTGTTTGTAATTGGACAGTTTTTGGTCCCAAGAGCCTATACAGACAATCGTTTTTGTTGAATGTAATTTTTTTCTCTTATTTACTATGGCATGATTGTGTATAGCTTAAGCTTAAAGGATAGCATTTTGTGTGTAAATTTTGGTGCAAAGCGAGTAATGGCGACACAAATGACTGCAGGCCGAACCACATCTCATGATTCGGCCAAGCCGAAGCTTGGCTCCCCTTCCAGCTCACCACATTCCCCAAAACGGGGCCGGTCCGTGGCCAGACATGGCCGCGCCCTCTCCCGCCCGTGCGAACAGACAGGGGCCACGCGACGCCCGGATCGAACTGCGAGACGCGCACGCGACCCCGTGTGCGTCGAGTCGCCCCGCGCGCTCCTTCTTCGAAGCCCCGTTTCCGCCGCATCTCCCTAAACACACACGCTCAATATATGTGTGTGAGTGTGTGTTTCAGTGGCGAGCGGGGGAATATTTTACAGGGGAGGGGACCAGTTGTTTACATTAAACCGTGCTAATATTTATCACGTTGCTGTGAAGTACTGAAATCTGACGTTCTCCAATGTCGGTCTTGTACAGTGACATAGATATCAAATTAAAATTTAAGACATTCAATTCGCATTTGATACTTGGAAAACCTGATCACAAATAAAGTCTTCAAATTGTAACATAAAATAACTTAAAATCAACAAACCATTTATCATGTTGAGACGAAAGACAAATTTAAAATGCCAAATGAATCAAGCTGCAAACCAAGGGCAGACCCAGCTTGTGAGTTGAGAGGGGGGGGGGTCCTTTTCGGGTGGTCAAAGGGCAATTTTTGAGCAAAAATGGGGGTAATTCTTTCGAAATAGTAGACCCAAAAAGCGCAGTTTTATGCCATATTCGGTCGCTTGAGGGGTGGTTATGACCCCCCCCCCTTTCTGGATCCGCGCTTGCTGCAAGCAAAACCCCATATTCCTTTCGTGTTTTAAAAAAAACTTATAATTCAACGATCAACGCTACTTGAGCTTGACTTAAAAAATAATGACAAATAATTTTAATGAAAAAAATTTCAGCAAGGAGAAAATATACCGTTTGACTTGCAAAAGTATATTTTTGTTGTTTTATTTACCCATATAATAACAAAATTATTAATTCCGAAGTTTTATTTACGAGCAGAAAAAAAAAAAAAAAGAATAACAATAATAAATGAAGCAGAGGACGGGGAGAGCTTCCCCCACCCCTCGCTTCAAATCAAAAAGGAACTCCCGGCCCATCGGTTGAATTACGCATGCTCGTCCGGCAGAGGACTTGATTCCACACCCGAGTCCCCTTCCATAAATTAAAGTTAAGAGCAGAATGGGGAAAATAGCTTTTGGAAGTCGATCTGCTGGTCGTGAAACTCACTTTGCAACCCGCACAGAAGGACCTGAGACAAGGGCTGTCAGGCTGTTTTTGGTAAAGGTGTTCGTTGATTTAGGGTTCGGGAAAGCAGTAATGACTCGAACAAGCCTCTGTCTGCTGGTCTCTCGCTCGGGCAAGTCAAGGCTCTTCGAAGAATGAAAGATTTAGCGGGGAAAAATTCACCTCCATTTTTGTATTTCAGACATTCGTCTCAAATACAATGTTTTTGAAAAACTTTTTTCTTGACTGTTCGATTATTTAAGGGAGTAAGTAGCCTGGTCCCTCTGGTCCATGGGCGGCACACCATGGACACGCTGATACGTGTGTCTGAGCCCTGCCCAGGAATAGCAGCAGGATCGTCGCCGCCGGTGGCAGAGTCTGCAAACAGGCACTCATCGCATCCCAAATGTGTGGTCCCCAGTTCCCATTTCTGAACTTTAATGAGGGATATTCTAACAAGCTTGAAAAGCGATGACCTTGCGAGTCTTTTTCGCACCCCAAAACTTGAAAATATGGATTAAAATTGGAATGAAAGAGAATAAAAACCGACGCCTTTTCTCGGCTGACATCTGCGGCCGACACCACTAGAGTGCTCCGAGCGTCGCCCCCCCCCCCCACTGCAGAGAGTAGCGGGGTGGGGGGGGGGGACGGTCGCCCTCGGTGTTCACCGCAACGAAGCATCTCGGCATGTTCCGATTGGGGCGGCACTTCGGCAGACTCCGATCGTAACCCGATTAGCAGAAAGCGCGAAGCCATCTCCATCCGAATTCCGACGTCTGCCTCCGAGAAGGGGGGGGGGGGCGGGATCCCTCTTCGATCGCACCCTGATGGATGTTGCGAAAATAAATGTCGCGCCGAGCTTGAGAAAATATTGTGCAGCCCCGGCGCGATACAAATGTATCTCCCGCCGCGCACAAAGGCGCGAATGAATTGCAAATGCGGGGGAGGGGAGCGGATCTCGGCGAGCCGTCGGCGCGAAATCGCAGGCGCTGTGGGCCGTCACGTGTGGGACCATCCCTTTCACAAACATTCCGCTGTCAATCCTGATACTGCAACTAACCAGGAATACACATTTTTCAATCTGCCTCGGATGCTCCACACACAGTTGCAATTTTGTTCATTCATTTTGGCATTTCAAATTTAATTTATGTGCGTGCGTCCCGTGCGGGGCATCCACTTGTGACGGGCTTCATGAATGGCTCCATTTTTGCTCGATTCATTCAGCGATGGCGGAACAGATTTCAGACTCTGGAAGCCGAGGTTCCAGTGTCGATGCAACGTATCTCACTTGTTGAGAAACAATTATTTAAACCGCTGGGGGAAAAAACGGATGTTCGGGCTGCTCCATGAAAAGCAGCCTTTTTGTCTCGTACGTGACGGTTCATCTATTTCTTTGAAAGGTAACAGTAGGTAATTCTTTCGTTAAGAAATCTCACAACCGCACGTGAGCCCCAAAATTTGGTCCATGAAACCGTTGAATGACTATTTTCAATAAATATAGGAAGCGTCACGTGTGGGACAAAATGACCGTTTCAAGTGGAATGGCCCCAGAGCCATTTTGGCAGATTAATTGGGAGACAACATGTGTTTGAAACCGCACTATACTTTTTGTGACGGCTGTTCGTAACCGATGGGCGATTGCAGGAAAAGCGGGCGATTCCATTGAGGTTTCACTCCACAATTTCAAGTTATATGTTTCAAGTTAGCTGGAGGAAGGAGTGGGATGCACGGAATTTAATAAAGGAGTGAGAAAGTCCTTGGGCGGGGGGGGGGGGGGCGGTAACCGAAAACAGGCAAGAGAAATGATTCGTAAGATAAATAAATGAAACTTACCTCTTTCAGTTTCCCCCACCGTCTTCGACTTATTACGGAGATGCTGTAACAACTGGAGGGTCTTGTGTTTCGCTCTTAAACGTTCGCTGCTGAATGCTCCCACGACGGAAGCCTCGCAACCAGTCGTCTCGAGTTCGAACGCGAATGCGAGTCTCATCCGCAGCAACGACCCCGGTCTTCCATTCGAGCGCTTCCGTCTTTCGCCGGACAACTGTCGATCCTTTCCATCATCGCAGTCCAACGTCCCTGCGATGAAACGTTTCGCATCAGCTCCGAGTCAGGGGCGGACTAGACGAGAACAGCGCCCACGTCAGCCACGCTCAGGTGTGAACAGCGGGCGGTCGCAGTTACAAGCGACTTGTTCATTTTAGAATTTTTTTGTTACAGAAGCTATGAGCTTCGACATACATGAGGACTGGGTACTATGCGCTTTGCCTCCTGATGAACACAAGACAGATTTACGGCACAGAGAGGTGGAAATATCAACCATGGGCAGGGCGGGACTCGAACCCGCGACCACTTGCTTACGAGGAGAAGACTACCTTTAGGCCACCGTGGCCCCATTTCAGAAGCCGATCAGCGGAGAACCGCTCGCGCCCACCGTCACCCCCCACAGTGAATGACACTCGGTGAAAGAGCGCCCCCCGTAATGCGCATTCGCGCGAGGAGGGGGAGGGCGCATCCACGCCGGGGTTCGAGCCCGGGACCTTCCCTTCCGGAGTCTCCGGCCAACAGACGAGGAGGCCGGCGACGTCGCCGCCCCTGCTGAACATAAAAATTGTTTTCTGACGGGTTGAATTTTTCGAAATCAAGGGTGACAGCCCAGTTTTAAATCATTGTTAATTATCCTGAATTTTTGACTTTTTGTTTCTACCGAATTTTTATGATCGCAGTGAATGACGCCGTGTTTTAAAAGATATCAATTTACCTTCGTTTCTGGCTACGTTTAAAAAACAGTTTTACTCGTTCTCGGATTAAATATCGCGTTAAATGAGCACTCACAAATCGTACTTTTTTAAAGTGATACCATAACACATGAAGTAATCATTAAAAAATATAATATATTTGCTCCAAGAAATGAGTACAAGCGCATTATTAAAAAAAAAAAGATACCGTTAAAAAATTGCAATTCTAAAAGAAAAACCTGTTCATTTCAAAACCGACAAAATGAAGAACATGCTCTAAAGAAGGGATACTCATGCACTTATTTAGATATGCAAATTTCTTCCAACCATTGTAACGTCGTCAGGAATGAATCCAGTCGGGAATGACTTCTGTAGACTTTAAACATTTATTTCACGTTCACACTGTTAAAAAAAACCTAAATTTTCAGGAAGTTTTTTCCTGATTTTAACAGAAAATTTCTGTTTTCGCTTCAAAACGTATCTTTTCCTTAAAGAAACAGAAATATTCCGGGAATCACCGAGTTGGAGAAACAAAAACGGAATTTTCCCGTCTTTACGGTTGCGGCGTATTTTTTCTGTGTTAACTATGACTCGCTGGTCAAAGTACGAGACGCGGCAAAACTTATAACATGCAGAGAGCCGTTGTGAATGAATACATGTTTATTACAGCTTCCTGCGAGAGACATGGACTTTGCTCGCATTATTAGTCTGTGGTTGGAAGACACTGCTTTCCAAAACACATCGCATTCGAACGTATAATTTTATTCCGGTCTGTTGGTGTCGTGATATATCTTGTGAAGCCATTTTGCTTTAATTTGAGATTGTTTGAAAAAAAACGTCCGCTGGATTTATAGCGTTCCCCCAATTATTTTGTGTCGTTAGAAGACTTGTCAGAAAATGATCTTTTCGCGCACCTGGAAGTCATGTGATGATTCTTTATGCCTCGTTTTCCTTGTACGACATTTTAAAGAAGATTTAGTTTATCGGTCCATAATTAATCGCAATGCATTCAATAAAAATGGGCAACAACAGGGTGTGTGAGTATATTTTAAAATCCACACTCTGTAGTTGTTTTTTTTTTTTTTTTTTTTTGTACGGATTTTCGTCCATTAGAGGTAAGAATGGCTCTTGCCCCATCAATTTTTATCATGCTTTTATTTTGTTATTATTATTTTTAATTTAATTTGAGTCTAGACTTAATAGTTAGTTATTTCATGATGTAAACTGATAGACATTTAAGAGTTACATATATAAACTAACTATGAGTGCTGAGGATTAGTAAAATGATTCTTGTAATTTTCCACAACGATTAAAAACTTAGTCTCAAAACTAAGCTTTGTAATACGTTTTTATTAGTTTCACATGTGGGTTTGTTTGTATGCATGTATGTAACTCTAAATGAAAGATCAATTCACGTTCTTTGCAAATATTAAAAGTAATATGTTTAATACTGTTGTTAACACTAAAAGCTAAAGTATATTACGTGTTGATGTATTATAAGTGTTTTAGTTGTTTGTGTATGTAACTCTGAATAAAAGATAAAATTCACGTTATTTGCAAATATAAGAGTAATATATTTAATACTATTACTAATACTAAAGGCTAAACTATATTACATATTGATGTATTATAATTGCATCTAAAAGCGTATTTTTTAGTTTTTTTAAACCAGTTTAATGATTATTAATTAATGACCTTACTTTATTTACACATGTTTTCATCTTCAGTTGAAAAAATTTTTTGAAATAAATGAAAAACCAAGGTAAAAGTATTTATTTAAACATCATCAAAAGTTTGGACAATCAAATCATAGCTAGCTATCGTACATTAACTCGCGCCGTTATTTGTCAGACGAGTGCTCGCGCGGGGTACGAAAACGACCCCAATGCTCGCATAAGACCCCCTTTCTCGCAAGAAGGGAAAGGATTTAGGAAAATTCCAACCACTCTCACATCAAACAAGGACACAATTGCAGCTAACCGAAAAGATGGTTTCCTTTTCTGGATATGAAATTTCAAGAAATGGAAGCAAAAATGGCTGGGGTCGTTTTCGACCCCGCGCGAGTTCTCGCGAGTTGAAATAATTTTCAGAAAATGCAATGTTTTCCTTTGTAGCAACCTATTGATCCATTAATTCAGTTCATTCATGAGTCGTACCTGTACTGTTTTCTTGTGATTTATTGCATTGTTTCTTTAAATCCTGCATTATTAACAGAGCAAAATAAGGAATAGGTAGTTAGTGACAAAGTGTTAACTGTTGCTGTTTCTTTATAAAGAAATTGCACATCTGAATTTCTACATTAATAATATCGAATTTTGTCATGTGGCTCTTTTCCTTTACAATTTCTTACATTTTTATATTGTGGGAGACTACATATAAAAAGAGAGAAATTATTTTTATAAGATCATAAAGTTATGATTTGATCGATCGTGACAAAATCTATATATATATATATATATATATAAAAGAAAGTCGTGTTAGTTACACTATTTATAACTCAAGAACGTCTGAACCGATATGGCTAAAAATTGGTGGGTAGGTAGCTTAGAGCCAGGAGACGGACATAGGCTATAATTTATGTGTGTCAGTTAAAAAATAGAAAAATTGTCTTATCGACTTCGCCTTTTTACGAAGCCTTTCTTGACACCTCCATGGCTGAGCAGCATAAAGCACACGTTCTGGCAGCTTCCGGAGCGCAGTAAACAGGTCGTAAGTTAGCTCTGCGCTGAGTGTTATCTGACTTTTTTGTGAAATAAATTATAAACAAACGCGTTACTTCTCTTGAAATTTATATGCGATAAGCTGTCAGAAACGATTGCTCATTCCGAGGATCCCAACCGATATGCCGTTTGAATTTAAAAGACTTAAATTTCCGATCCGTCTTGCATTTGTCATGACCATCAAGGCCAATCCTTAAAAGTTTGTGGTTTGAATCTAAAACATTTCCCATGGTCAATTATATGTGGTATGTTCACGGGCCGGAAGACGAAACGGAAAAACTCCGGCAACTCAGCTGCCATATATTTTTCGGTTATTTTCAGGACATTTTTTTAACAGTGCACAAAACACAGACGCAACAAACAAAATACACACTTATTAATATACCGAGCGTAGACATTTCTAAATCCGAATCATCACGCGTAATCTTCTTCAATCAGGGCGATCACAATCTTCTCTCCCCCACACAGCCGGGGCGCCACCCTCCTACTCGTCGATGCGAACTCGCCAATCTGGCGACGTTGGCGTTGAAGATGTCACACCATTTCACATTAGAGCAAGAATTGAGCAACCCAGATCTCCGAAAGAGGGTAATATTTTGTGGATGGGCTACTAGCCCCTACACTGTAAAAACTGCGGGTGCCGCAGGGGTGCCAGTAAGAAAATTATGGTCAAAGCAAGGTGCCACGGGGTGCCATACCGAATTTGAAATGCTCTTACCGTACCGAAAGGCCTCTCAGAGTGTACTTAATGCCAACTCTGGAGCGCCATCAGAACCCTTTAGGGTCAATGAAGCTTGCGCATGCTCAGTGAGACATCTCGCAGTGCCAATCGGCACCTTTGATAACCTGCGCCTGCGCACTGCGACTCCAAAGTCTTATCATCATCAACCATTTGAATGGCAGACACCTTATTAACGTCGACACGACAGATTTCTCGGTACAGTGTTTTCAGTCTTGGATGTCACTTTAAGTTTATTATAAAAATGGATTAATTTCTCATTTTAATCTTCGATTTCTCACGTAAGTAGGGGAATGTGGGGCAAAGTGAAATAGCGGGGCAAAGTGAAACGGTAAAATATTTTCAGTTTACAGCGGCACCTATCTAGCAATATTTCAACTAAGTTCCTAGTTGATTCCTGTCATGAAATAAGTAGCTCCAAAGATCAACGAAAAAAATTATACGAGCCATTTTCAAAATTTGATATCTTTGTTGTAATATTCGTGGTCTTTCAAAAATATTTCATCTCTATCTCTACTAATAATAAAGCTGAAAGTTTGTCTCTCTTTCTTTCTGTCTGTCTGTTACGCGCGTAGCGCCAAAACCGTTCGGTCGATTTTCATGCCACTTGGCACAAAATTAGTTTGTAGCATGTAGTTTTGCACCTCGAAGCGATTTTTTGAAAATTCCATTTCGTTCTTCTTCTATTCGAATTCTTAGCGGAAATTTGATAAAATAGGGAAGAAATATTTCACACACATTTTCAAGTCTTATGTCATTCGAAAGCTTGGAATTTTCTGCACAAAATGACATTTTTTCGAAGTTTCTACGATCATCAGGAGAGCTGTAACAATTGTTTTTAGAATCCCGAAATTCAAGGCTTACCTTCAGTAAAACAAGCCAAACGATTCTAAAATGGTTGAGCTTTAGAATAAAATTTGTTTGAAAAGAGAGATAAAATGAATTATTTTATCAACGGAAATCAACTTTTCATGTTGTTACTATGGTTACGTATATACTTATTTTTGTTTCGTTCTTTTTCCAGGGTTGCCAGCGTCAATCTTCGTAGGCTACGGCCAGACGTAGTATTTTTGATTCTACGGTAGTATTTTTTCGGCCCAAATAAGGAGCGTAGTATTTTTCTGGCAACCCCGTTTCCAATACACTAATGACTTAATTAAAAGATTTGGCGGATTTTTTTTTTTTCATTTTCATAGATTTCGCATTTCAGCAACATTGATTTTGGCAACGTTTGGAAACAGTAGTATTTTGTAATATTTTTTTTAGAGGAGGCGTAGTATTTTTTTGTTCCAATTCTCTGGCAACCCTGTCTTTTTTCCGGTGAAGATGCTTTGGGACCCTGCTTGGCGCGTTTTCAAAAAGTCAACTACGCAAAATAGCTAGGGTTACCACGCTTGGCGCGCCTATCGTTCATTTAGCGAGAAAAGGGTACCTAAAGCACAGATTAACGAAATATCGTATCAATTGCGATATTGCATCGTTTTTTTAAAGTGTTTCATTTCGGAAAATGTATTGTTTTGTTTTTTAAGCTAGGAAAGAAAACTTTCTTCTTCTTTTAAACTTTGGTAAGATTTCTGTTGGTTCCTGTTATCAACAAAATTGTTCTTATTTTCTCTTTTGGCTTATTTTTGTCCATCTCCCTTGGGGTTGCATTCGAATGTTCCAAGGGGGTGTTTTACCCCATTTATCGGGTAAATCAGTGTTTTCAATGCAAGGTGATATGAATTGGCACGACCACTTGGCGATATATCGCCAAGCTTTTGATCGCCAAGTATTTGACGCCAATTGGCGAAATTTTTTTTTTTTTTTTTTAGGTTCAATTTGGCGCTGTTGGCGATATTTTGCGAAAAATCCACTGAGTGATGTTAAAATCGACGATATTTAGGAGATTAATCATTGTAAAACTTTTTTTTGCATTGTTTCGTAGCAAACTAGGGATACAAATGTTTGAATTGTTATCTTGCTCACTCCAAGCACTATTTTAGCACTTAATGCATCTACTAAGAAATTTACACGTAAAATTAAGTAGTGTGGGGTCCATATCAGATCTTTATATCACTTTGAAGAAGGAATTATAGTTGAATAAAACTAAAATAGAGCATTTTTTCTGCTATATCAATTATTTTACAAATGAACTTTTAATTTTATACCACGGGAAAAGCCGTGCGGGTACCGCTATGTTATTATAAAATGATAAAATTTTTACAATGATCATTCAAACTATTGATTGAGATCTACTGATGTCCAGTGCAGTCCTTTTTTAGTTTATATTAGGCATTTTTTTGATTTTAAATGTTTAATGTAATTTGTCAAGTGCACGCGGGGCAAAGTGAAATAGTACAATTTGTTTACCTATTCACTCATTTATTAAATCACGTACGCATTTCTTCTTTTATTACTTTATTTACATTCTTTTACTTAATTATATATATATTTACTCATTCATTAAACCATTTTCGTATTCATTCTCTATATTATTTTCTCATTTATTTTTTCTTACATATTAATTCACTTATTAATTTATTTACTTATTCGTTTATTTTTCATTAACAGTCATTTTTTTCTTTTATTTACTCATTCATTCCATGAAAATTACTGTTAATCGTCGAATAAAAAAATTTTCATAACAAAAATATTTAGTTTTTCACTTTGCCCCATGGTTTTTTGAGGTGAAAAATTTCCACATTTTTTTGAAAGTACAAAATAACTGCCAAAGATGAAAAATAATTTTTCAACGAAAGCTGTTTTACAAAATACATTATTCGTTCTTTGTGTAGAATAATTTTCAGAACCAATTTCCCATTTGTTACTTTTGAAGCAGGTAAGTAAACTAAACTATTTCACTTTGCCCCACATTCCCCTACAAGCATTTAATCATGGCTCTAAGACTTCCCAACACATTTACAATCATTTCAAAGTGTTCTTGCGGAAAGGAATCTCTGCGTAGCGATTCTCTTGTGCTGCGTAGACATAGCTAGCAAGCAGCAGAACGAAGGGAAAAAAGCTCTGCCCGACTCTTTCTTTTTATTTATTTTTATTATACGTATATGTATATACTATTTTAATGCCATGACTTGCATTTCGAGCTTTCGCTAATATCTTTCGTTGGCGCTATTGATAGGGAATACTAATTTCGTTATTGCCAGAACTACTTTTTGTTTGTTCCATCAGTTAAAAAGAATAGATTGTTAAAATATATTTCGATTCTTAATCTGTCGAAAAACTTGATGTTTAACAAAAGCTGCTTTTCAAATACCCCTATCTTTTATTCCATAAAGATATTCAAATGTCGAACTATACATACGTATTAATATGTTACTCTTAAAATTTTAGAGGTTAATGAAACGATTCAATTTTTTATTGATCGTATAGTACAACTGAATATTTTTTATTTTTCTTGAAAGGAATCCATAAAATACCTTCCCTCTTCATTTTCGGTACAGATATTGCTATTTCAATAGCATTTAAACCTACTGAGTTGATTCCAAGTCAAGAATTCTTTTGAAATACGTTGGAAAGTCTGAAATGTGCGAAAATGCCTTTAACTACAAGTTTCGATCATTTTCAAATCAGAATTCAAGGTAAAAATGTACCAAGACTTCGTGAATAAAGACAAAAAAAAAAGGAAACACAATTGAAAAACAAAAACGCACACAGCAGAGTTGGGATCTGTAATAGTGGACGGTGAGGGTGCCATTATGCTCTCCTATACGGTTCCATCTTTTACCGCGGTGCTTGTTGTATTGAGGGTGGCAATTTTTCACCCAAGCCAAGGGCAAAGTAAAAGCTACAAGCTTTTCACCCTGGAAAGGTGTCAATCGCAACCAGTAGTTTTAACAGTGTGGACATTGCGCTACACCATTTCCTGAGAGAAGTACTCTGGACAGATGAGTCGTTGTTCACTCGCAGGGGGATGATAAATTAGCATAACTGGCAGCAGTATGCTGAACAAAATCCATTTTCAACCTATGAAATCTTATCATTCCAAAAGAGACTCAGCTTAAGTGCTTTGCTTGGTGTAATCAGCGATCGCTTGAAAGTTTCAAGGTAACCTGACAGGAATCACACACTCAAAGTTTCTGGAACATTATTTGCCTCGCTTGCTTTTATTCCTATCTTATGCCTATTTTCATGACTTCTTTGGAGGGTGGTTTTTATAGGAAAATAAAAATGAATTATCTTGAATATTATGAGTGATTTTATTTACATATTGAAAATATATAAAAAAAATGTATTTGAAAAAATTTAATAGTTTATTATTATTATTATTGTCACTCGAAGTTGGAACTTCAAAAAAAAAAATGCACGTGGGTGGCCCGGGTGATTTTGGCTCTTGATGTTATCTGAAATCAAATATTCTTGATTATTCTTAATCTATAGACGTCATTCTGGTCGGAACTACTGAAGTTAAATTTCAAGGGTCAATAACAAAATGACGGACTTAAAAAAAAAAAGAAGAAAAAAAAACTCCTTTTATTTCATCAACGAAAAGGTTGTAAAATAAAAAAGTTAAAAAAGGGGGGAAAAATTCTCTTTAGTACCGACGAGAACTATAAGTGTGTAGAACAGTCTATTAAAATTTGAAAGCAAGTTCAGTAGAAGAAAAGTTAGGACCCGGGCCGACCAGAAAAACAGTGTTTTGAGAAAAACGCGTTTAAAGTTCAACAACAAATTCCGAGGCACTCTAGGACACTCGTTATAACTCCCGAAATATTTCGAATTTCTGTCTGATTTACAGTATATTCTCAAGACATTGTACTTTCAAATTAAGCAAAAAAAAAAAAATCGAGTTTTTGAACCCAAGTTACCAGACTACTACCTTAAATGCCGTTCGAGACTTTCTTGCAGAACAATACTCGCAATGGATTGTTCATTTGGATCCCAGTAGTTGGCCGATTAGAGCTCCAGACCTGACGCCAGCGGACTTCTTAATTTGGGGGCTCTTGAAACAAGCAGTTTGCTGCAAAAAAGTAACCCGTTTGCAGGACATGCACATTCGGCTTGATGGAGCAAATCTGAGAAATGAAATTTCATTGAGCTCAAAGAAGGCCGACGGCATGAATCAGGTGTGGGGTCTGCTCATTTCAGCAGCTCCGATAAATTTTTTAGATTGCTTGCATGTACATGTACTCATTGATGTAAGTCTAACTTATTCAATTTTGCATTTTCCTTCCTGAAGAGCGCTTTAAAGTAATGCTTCCTTTGTTTCAAATTGTTGTTACCCTTGCTGTGTTCGTTAACTTAATAAAATGTTAAGATATTATTATTTAGCAATAAAACTTCCTTTTTCTTGAACAAATGAAACAGCACACTTACATGAAATAGAAAACTTAGAACTAAAAAGTCCAAATCTCTGCTGGATGTTCCGATGAATGCAGATTTTCATACTGTTTCAAATTAAAGATTGAATTTCTGCTGAACTTGAAGCCCAATGTGATTTTCTGTTGTATTAACTGAAAGCTAGTGAAATGGGCCAGTAGTTAGTAGATTTGACCGGGTTTAGCTCATTGTGTTGTTTTTGAAAATTTCGATTGAAAACTGTGGCGCAGTTTTATTTCTGAGTGTTTCCAGTGTTTCAAAGCTTGTAGCTCTCTGTAAAGTGCGACTTTTCAAATATGTCTTTATTTTGTGTGTAGGTCTTACAGGCATTTCAGAGATCGTTCTTTTTCGCAGAATTTTGCTTTTTCACTCATTTTTCTTATATCTACCATAGCTCGTTTACGGTCACGAATAGGACACGATAATGGGTGGTCCTATGTTCCCCCGGGGCTGTCCTATCCACCCCCCCCCCCTTTCGTATGGTAGATTCGGTCAAATTCACCCTGCATACACATATATAACGGCTTCGTAGAAAAAATTGTTCGCTCTGCATGATTTTCTCTATGAAATGTGGGTGTAAGTGTAATGACCAACGAATTTTTCGCCAAGGGTTTTTTCCCAACTCTCTCCTCCTTAGATACGCCACTGGCGGACAGAAGGGCCTCCTCGTCGAGAAATCGCGATGGCCCCTCTGGTCGGAGAAGGAAGGGAGGGGGGGGCGAGCAAACAGAAAAGCCGATTTTCACGCTTTGTGTGGGGTGGCCGAGGGAAAGAAGAAGGGAAAAAAGAGTTGCAGGGGAGGAAGAAGAAGGAGGATCGATCGCCTCTTGCGGCCGTGATGGAGGTCGATCATGTCCGAAATCGTCTGCCACCATCCATTGCGGGGGGCGGACAAAGAGAATATCGACGGTCGTCTGCGCTAATGGACGCTCGTTTGGCGGAGGACCCTCCTCCTCCCCCCCTCGTCGTGTCTCCGAGAGAGTCGTGAGATTTGACTCCCGCAAACGAGTTTTCCCCGCGCCCACCCCCTGCCTCTCCCTCTTTTTTCCTTTTTTGTCTCCGGACGTTTTCGTTTACGTCAATGGCATTGTGTCGATTCGCGGTGGGGGCCGCAATTATTGAGGACTCGCGAGGGAAGAGGTGATGCGATGGAGAAGGATGCGAAAGCTCCCGGGTTTTAAGAGACTGCCATTTCGGGTCAACGCGACGCTTATAGGACAACCAACCCAGTAAGAGCTTTGGGACATACTGAAATCTTCAACGCTATCAAATTTAATGATACTTCGCACTGTGTTATGCTCAGCAGTCTGTGCCGTTTGAAAAAAAGTTTCTTACAAAATACATTGTCGATGCAAAAAAAGGAAGATCGACGCGTGAGACGGCCTCTGTCGTGCTCAAAAATTCAAGGCTGTGACTCACGAGGAGACCTTTCGCCCTCCGATTCAGCAGCAGCTCGAACACTGACTTCGGCTCACAATGACGGCCGTTCAATTATTTGCAATTAATCATGTGGACCAGGGCCTGATTACTGAATAGGCCAACTAGGCCGTGGCCTAGGGCCCCCACAATTCAGGGCCCCCAAATGGCTAGAATTGCTCTAATCAATGACTAAAGTTATTTTATCCAATGCCTAAAATAGTAAAGCCTCGGTACAGGGGGCCCCAAAAGAGTGCTTGGCATAGGGGATAGGGCCCTGTAATATCTTAATCGGGCCCTGGTGTGGACCCATTCATATTTTAGTGACATGACCCATTTTTATGCAACAGCTTCCGTAGGATCGCATGTTGAGCTCGGACGCGTGGCGAGGCGAACCGTCGGCCTTTCCGAGCCGAGGACTCCGGGCACCAGCGAGGCTCCCTCCCGATGTGCGTAGCTGCTGCCGAATCGGAGACCCGAAGCTCAGTGGCGTAGCTATGCAGGGGTGTGGGGGGCGGAACTTTTAAGGGGGCCCAAATAAGAAGGACAAGAGGAGAAGGTCGCCGACAAGCCACATGTACCACTAAAGAAATATAAGAGAAGGAAACAAAAAGAAGGAAAAACACTCGTATGAAAGTGCGAAATCTGGACCGGCATCGGGACAGAGGCTTTGTATGGGAGGAAAAGAGCAAAACCCGAAAAATTGCCTAGGAAATTAATGCACCATCGAGACACAGACGTTCTCATGTATAGGGTTCGCAATAAAGAAAAAAGGATAAATTTAAATAGCAACCAAGGAATAAAAATAAAAATCAAGTAAAGTTAAAGAGTGACATTGAGGCGTAGACTTTGTATGAAAAAGAAGGAAACGATGAAATAAAAAACACGCAGAGTTTGAGCGGCATCGAGGCACAATCTTTGCAAGAAAAAAAATAAAGCATATGAAATTGAAAAAAAAAAAAAAAGCAAAATTGGGGCGTCATTGAGACAATCCTTTACAGGAAAAAAAAAAATTGACAAGTTGAAAAAAAAAAAAAAAAAACCATGCTATGCTGTCTCCACCGTAGTTCCGATTTCCTATTGCTGTTATCTGGTAGGAATTTTTAACTTCTTTTTTGTAAATAAAGTAAGTACATATAATATGCACAATGTTTATAAACGTATTGCTCTCTCTTTAACTCTTGTTGTCGTACTCTTTATTAATTTGCATGTCTGATTAATGTTAAGTCTGTAAAACAGAAGTCGCTTTTAAACGAGCAAGACCCGGTTTTGGCAAGCAATAATTTTCTGTTTTGCAATCTAGAATTATTGCAATTCATATATAAATAAGACTAGAAAAGTAGAAAACTCCGTTCTTAATATTGCTATATTGTTAAAAAAATTTTAACAGTTACAATCAGTGTAGCTAGTTGCGAACGGAATTTTTCTAAGCTTGAACTAATTAAAAATTATCTTAGGTCCAGAATGAGTGACTTGAGGCTCCAGGAACTTATCTATACTTTCAGTAAAGCATCAATTAACAAATGAATTGGATTTTCAAACCGTAATTAATGATTTCGAAAGTAAAAAAGCAAGAAAAATTCATTTTTAAATTTGGCTTTCATACTAGGAATACAGTTGGGCAAACTCAGATTTCAGTAGTAATTTAATAATTTTTAAAACTTTCCTTGCTATACTTATTTCACGTTTATTTCTCATTTAATAAGTGTAATGTGAAGAAATATTTTTCTTTTATTCAGTTTCCATTTTTAAGTATATTCAGCATAGTTTTGATTTGGTTCCCATTGCATTCAGCATAATTATGTAGACTGCCGGAGCGTTTTGTTAATCAGGATATTTTCTCATACTTATTTTGTGATTCCACAAAACGTGTAAGAATCATAAGTTCCGACTTAGATAAAAAATGTGTTTCTAAATTTATGATTGAAGAACATTTAAATTATAAACAATAAAATGTATATAGTATCTATGTTTAATTTTATTTCATGTTCACCAATTGAAGATGTGCGAAATAAGTTACACGAAGAGATTGAATCTCGAAATGTTTTCAGAATTCCAGACTTTTTTTCAAATCTGTATTGGTACACTGTTAAAACTAAGAGTGCCGCAGGGGTGCCAATAAGAAAGCTCGGGTTAAAGCAAAGTGCCATGGGGTGCCATAGCGAATTTCAAATGCTCTTTCCGTACCAAAAGGCCTATCAGAGGGTGCATTAATGCTTACTCTGTAGCACCATCGGCTCCCTTTAGGCTTGCGCATGCTCAGTGAGACATCTCGCAGTACCAAAAGTCACCTTTGATAGCCTGCGTCTGCGCATTGCGACTCCGAGGTCTCCTCCTCATCATCATCAACCATTTGAATGGCGGACATCTTGTTTACGTCGACACGACAGAATTATCGGTACAGCGTTTTCACAGTCTTGGATTTCACCTCGAGTTTATTATAAAAATGGATAAATTCTTCCTTTTAATCTCCGAATTCTTACATAAGTACATGCATTTAATCATAGTTCCAATTTTTTCCAACATATTTACAAAGTGTTCTAACGGAAATATATCTCTGTGTAGCGATTATCTTTTGCCGCGTACACACAGCTACCAGCAGCAGAACGCGAAGAGGGGAAAAAAAAAACTCTGCCTGACTCTTTTTTTCTTATTTTTTTTTTATCATACGTATAATATGATTATACTATTTTAATGCCATGATTTGCATTTCGTACTTTCATAATATCTTTCGTTGGCGTTATTGATGAGTTCGTTATTGCAAGAGCTTACTTTTTTTTGTTCCATCAGTTGAAATGAATAGATCGTTAAAATATGTCTCGATTTTTAAGCTGTCGAGAAACTTGACGTTTAACAAAAACTGCTTTTCAAATACCCCTATCTTTTATTTCATAAAGATATTCAAATGTCGAACTATACATACGTATTAATATATTACTCTCGATTAAAATTTTAGAAGTTAATGAAACGATTCATTTTTTTATTGATCGTATAATACAACTGAATATTTGTGATTGTTTTTGAAAGGGATCCATAAAATACCTTCCCTCTTTATTTTCGGTACAGATAATGCTGTAGTAAATGTCAATAGCATTTTAAAACTACTGAGTTGAATCCAAGTCATGAATTCTTTTAAAATATGTTGGAAAGTCTGAACTGTGAGAAAATGCCTTAAATTACAAGTTTCGATCATTTTAAAATAGGAATTCAAGGTGAAAATGTACCAAGACTTCGTGAATAAAAACAATAAATAAAAGTAAACACAATTGAAAAACAAAAACGCGCACAGCACAGGGTTGATCTGCAGTAATGAACAGTGAGGGTGCCATTACGCTCTCCTATATACGGTTCCAGCTTTCACCCGCGCTGCTTGTTGAATTGAGGGTGCCAGTTTTTCAGCCAAGCCAAGGGTGAAATCTCGGCTCCCTACTGGGTGCCGCTGGTGCTACAAGCGTTTTACACCGGAAAGGTGCCAATCGCAACCAGTAGTTTTAACAGTGTAATATTAGAGGTTCGGGGATACCTTCTGGAAATTGCCGGAAAGGTAAGTTTTATAAATACAATTTACGATGGACTTAAGTCACATTGAGAGAATGGGATGGGAGGAATTCTTTTGAGATTTTGAGAACTCTCTCAAGACATTTTTTGACCTTGAACTCTAAAAAAAGTAACTGTGTGCTTTCTTCAGTGACGTTAGGAGAGAAAGGGGTTTGGTATTTTACTTCAGAAAATCTTCAAATTTGAAGTCATTAAGACAAAATTGAAGGTTCTGAAGGATGAAGAGGCTGTGTTACATTTTTTGAAAATGTAACATTAACCGTTAAGCAATGCATGCAGGTTAGCAAATAAAACTTGGTTCACTTAAAAGTAGATGCCATCGGACCCCCAGATAACAGAAAAGCTGCAAGAACTGCAACAATTAAACTTTCAACTTTAACCCATTAATGCCTGACATTTTATTTTCCAAAGATATTTTGTGTACTGGTAACAAACAGTGTTTAATGGACAGGAAAAATAATAAAAAAAATATTATGTAAAAAATAACTGTTTTATTAAGGAAAGAAAAGTCGTCCCTCAAAAGTTACGATAGACCCCAGAGGGTACATACTTTTTTTACTACATTTTTTTTCTGTCTACGGTATAATATTTAAAAAGACATTTTATAAGAAGAAATAAAATCAGCAATTAACATAAACTGGGAAGCTGGGAATAGCTTTAAAAATTTAGCTTTTTTCTTGAGATTGTGAACGATGTCATTTTTGATAAAGATCATATTAAAACTGCTACAGGGCACACTTTACAATGGTTATGTGCTGCAATCTGTTAATAACGAATTGAAACAATACCAAGGTTCTAATTGAAAACTATTATTTGGTTGAAATGTTCATTTTGAGGAAATTCAGACCTTTTTTTGGAGTGTCCCTAAAAAGGAACGCTAGGCATTAATGGGTTAATTACTCTAAATTTGGGTTTTGTAATACAACCCCCCTTCGTCACCCAAGCCCTTCAATTATTGATGATATTTGGTGATGTTAGGGAACCCGGTGGTTATTCTCTGAAAATTTTTTAAGGGAAATCTTACAGACACAATTGTAGGCATTGTTTGGTAACGACAAAGAAAAATGGGAGGTTCTCTCACCCAGTTTTTTCTTTTCTCAAAACTAAACGAAGTCAATTCTAGTTGATCTTTGGAAAGGAAAGGTTTGAGGATTGCCTCTCTGAAATTGCTAAAAGCGAAATTTTAAATTCTTTTCTCATAAGGTTTGAGGAATACACTGGCGGAAAAAAAAAACCCCAACACCAAGAAAGACTTGTGTTAGACAAACGAAATTTGGTAGGCGTGTTTATACAACTGAAAGATGACATCGATTGAAATTTCGAGTTCCGCGCATTAGTGTGGCGCAGCTGGCGTCACTCAGAACATGCAAATAAGGCTTGTTTTAAAAGCTTGTTGTGAAGCTCGTGTGTATTATTTTTCCGTGAAATTTGACAAATTGCGTTCATCTTAGATAGGAATGCCTTTAAGAAGACGAAGAAAGCCATTATCAACAGCTCACCGAGTTTAAACGAGGTCGTACAATTTGGCTACGAGAAGGTGGATTTTCATTTCGCGATATTGCAGAAAGACTTGGGTGGGAATGTTTCCACCATGCATGATTATTGGAAGCTATGGGCAAGGGATGGTACTACCTCAAGAAGATTGAGTTCCGAGCTGCCACGTGGCACGACTGAGAAGGAAGATCGCCGAATCTTGCGTACGGCTGTGGCGCATAGTACTGCATCTGCGGCTGACATTCGAGCTGCAGTTGGTACTGTCGTGACCCAAGGAACGGTAAGTAACTGTTTACTTCAAGGACAGCTGCGAGCCAGGCAACCTGCAGACGGTATTCCATTGACTGCAAACCATTGCATTTTCCGACTGCAGTGATGACACGACAGAGCTCACTGGAGGTCGGAGTGGAGATCTGTTGTAATTTTTGATGAAAACAGATTCTGCCGTAGTGCCAGTGGTGGCTGTGTTTTGGTCAGAAGGAGGCCAGGGGACCGCCTGCATCCAAGCGGTCTACGGCCTAGACACACGATAACCATACCTGGAGTTATGGTCTCTGGAGCAAATTTCTACGACAGCCAGTCTGGTAATTTAACCAGTAGTACAGCCCTTCATGAGTAGCATTCAAGGGGGCGTTTTCCAACAGGATAACGCTCGCCCTCACATCGCTGCTGTAACGCAATGTGTTCTACAGAGTGCTGATATGTTACCATGACCTGCAAAATCATCAGGTCTGTCTCCAATTGATAACGTATGGGATATCATTGGACGGCACCTCGAGCATCATCCACAATCAGCAATGACGGTCCTAGTATTGACCCAACAAGTGCAACAAGCATGGCACTCCATACCACAAAGTGACATTCGGCACCTGTATGACATAATGCATGCACGCTTTCAGGCATGTCTTCAACATTCTGGAGGTTACACCCTCTACTAAATTAACATAATTTCAAATTTGCACAGCATTTTCTTGAGCTTAAATTAGCCAGTGATCTTGTACATTTAATCAATTAAACATTTTAAGTAGACAATTGCATTACCAGAATTTCATTACTCTACAGAAATTTTTTCTTGGTGTTGGGATTTTTCTTCCCGCCAGTGTATCTTCAAAAAGTTCTTTGCTTCAAATTTTTAGAAACACGATTTTTGGCTACATTTTCGTTGGCGTTAAGGAGATTGGGAAGGGTCGGGCTATCTAGAAATGTTTGTACTCTGAAAAACTCAGTGTAGGCTATCTTTGGTGCCGCTAGGGGATACCCTAACTAAGCACGAAAAAAAATGTCAGAAAGCTCCCTCATGCATTTTTTTTTTTTTTTTAATTGGCACCAGAAACATGGCTTTAGGCAATTTCATAAGGATTAATGGAAGAGAGGCCAGGGTTGGGGATTCTTCTTGGTATTTTTTTTCTTTTTTTTTTGAAACTAAAGTCAGTTTAAAATTATCTTTTAGAAGGTAGGCTTCGGAAACTCTTGTGTAGAAATGTCTAGAAATGAAACTACATCGATATTAAAGGAATGGGAGAAAATTAAATCTACATAAATATAATGGTATAGATAAGAAATAATATACCAACATACTGTTTCCTTTTTTTATAAAATTCAAAAACCGCAGAAATTTTCACAAAAAACACAAAAAAATCGTGCATCTTGCTTTATCAATGTTCGAAAAAGCTAGAAATTATGGGTGGAAATTACATGTTGTTGCAGAGGTACAACCGACATAAAATTGCCTATTTCCTTTAAATTTCGGAGATTCTGAGGCTATCTGCAGAAAGATTTTGCACATTAGCCTTAAAAACGAAATTTTGGGCTACTTTTGGTGACGTTAATAAAATATAAAAAAAAGCTTTTTAAGTTAAAAGACTATTTCTATCAGCTTGATTCGCATTAAAAAGTATGAAATAAAACAAATATATGATTTCTTGATGGCAACAGTCAACAATTTCAGTTGATCTAATTATATCTTTATATGTTAAATTAATTCTAAAGCAGCAAATGAAATTTATTTTAAAAAGTTCAGAGACGAAATAGGCGGCACATTTAAAGCTATTCATACTAAGCTGTATATCGTCTATTTGTACTCTCAAATTTTTAATTTAAATTTCATTTACTGCTTTAGAATTAATCAGCATATAAAGATATAATTACATAAACTGAAATTTTTGACTGTTGTCTTCAAGAAATCATATATTTATTTTATTTCATGCTTTTTAGTGCGAATCAAGCTGATAGAAATGTCTTTAAAAAGTTTTTTTTTATATATTTTATTTCAAAGTTTCTCCGTTTTGAAATTTTCGAATTTAAAATCTGTTTAATATTTTGTTATAGTGTTTTACACTAATATATTTTTTTCCGCAGAAAAAAAAAAAAAAAAGAGTACTTAGTCAAAATCTTTAAAAAATCGCCAATTTTAATGAAAGTTCTGAGCATGCACGCTGCATCTATATTTAAAAAAAAACCTCCTATAGCGACCACTCGTATAAAGACCCTTCTCTGCAGGACGGAGATGGTCGTTATATCGAGCGACGACTGTATTCGTTAATTTAATATTTGTTGGGTTCATGCTTTCCCACTTCCAATCAATATTACACAAATTCGTATAAGTTATTTTAATGACACACGAAAGGATTGAACCCCGAACCCTGAACTGACCGGAGTTCGCCAAAGTGGGCCCACTTGAAAAAATCCACCATGTCGATAAAGTGGGTTTTTTTTTCAAAATTTCAATTTCAAATTTTACTTTAAATTTTACTTTCAAAATTTAATAAATGGAAAACATTTATTTCGGAAAAAAACTAAATAATACGAATATTTGATCAATACTAAGCTTAGAAATTTGTACTGATAAATTTAGTTACATAATATTTAATGTGCAATAAGTTACCGCCCGTAAGCCAGGGCTGATTCAGAACTGTAGCAAATGCACCCACAGCTCGATCATAGCATCCTAAGACTGCATTTTCGCCTTTATTATGGGCTCCTCAGTTAGTAATAGCCAATGATCGAGCCGGAGGCAAAAATCCTCAGATTTTTGCCGAGGGCGAAACTGCAGTCTTAGGATGCTATGATCGAGCTGTGGGTGCATTTGCTGCATAATATTTAGTTTGTTACAATATTTAATCGTGATCAGTACAACTTATCTATATATATATATATATATATACACTGAAGTGACAAAAGTCATGGGATAGCAATACGCAAATTTTCAGATGGCAGTAGCATCGCATAGAACAGGTATAAATGCGCAGTGCTTTTACAGAGCTTTCATTTCTGTTCAAGTTATTCATGTGAAGAGGTTTTAACGTGATGATGACCGCACGACGTGAATTAACAGACTTTGAACGCGGAATGTTAGTTGGAGCTAGACGCATGGGTCATGCCATTTCGGAAATCGTTAGAGAATTCAACATTCCCAGATCCACTGTGTCAAGAGTGTGCCGAGAGTATGAAATTTCAGGCATAACATCCCACCATGGACAGCGCAGTGGTCGACCGCCTGCACTTAAAGATCGAGACCGGCGACGTCTGCAAAGAGTCGTAAATTCTAACAGACAAGCAACACTGCGTCAAATCACCGTAGAAATCAATGTGGGACGTACAATGGACGTGTCTGCTAGAACTGTGCGGAGAAATTTGGATTTCTTGGGCTATTCCAGCAGAAGACCGACTCGAGTGCCTTTACTGACAGAACGACATCGCTTGCAGCGACTCTCGTGGGCACGTGAGCATATCGGTTGGTCCCTAGATGAATGGAAAACCGTGGCCTGGTCCGATGAGTCACGATTTCAGCTGGTAAGAGCCGATGGTAGGGTTCGAGTGTGGCGCAGACCCCACGAAGCCATGGACCCAAACTGTCAGCAAGGCACTGTTCAAGCTGGTGGTGGCTCCGTAATGGTGTGGGCTGTTTTTTCATGGCATGGACTTGGTCCTCTAGTGCGACTGGACCGAACATTGACTGGAAATGCTTATGTGCAGCTACTTGGAGATCACTTGCAGCCATTCATGGACTTCATGTACCCAAACAACGATGGGATTTTTATGGATGACAATGCGCCATGTCACCGGGCCACAACTGTTCGCAATTGGTTTGAAGAAAATTCTGGACAATTCCAACGAATGATTTGGCCACATAGATCGCCCGACATGAATCCCATTGAGCATTTATGGGACACCATCGAGAGGCCTGTTCGTGCCCAAAATCCTGCCCCATCAACGCTTTCACAATTATGGACGTCTATCGAGACAGCATGGCTCAATATTCCTGCAGAAGACTTCCAACGACTTGTTGAGTCCATGCCACGTCGAGTTGTTGCACTTCGCCGGGCAAAAGGAGGGCCGACACGATATTAAGAGGTATCCCATGACTTTTGTCTCTTCAGTGTATATATATATATATATATATATATATATATCAGAGACGTGCCGTCTGGGTAGGCAAGGTAGGCAGTGCCTACCCATGAAGAAAACATACCAATTTTTTAATTTCATAAAATGACATGTAATGCGCTGATTTGGAAATATTAAGGCAGTAAACAGCGAATAAAGCAGAAAAACCCCCGGAAATGTTCATTTTTCTTCCTTAAAAAGCACCGACTACCGCTGCTTTTCAACCACTGTATCTATACTGTGCGTAGTATTAGGAAGTGCACGTGCCCCGCACTTTTCTCCCCTAATGCTCGAAAAGCGGCGACGAAAGGCTGTCCGAAAAGTGCCTTTGCGATTTCTTCTTTTCTCCGCCGAAACTTGACTACGTGATGCGCAGAACTGTGCCTGTAGAGTTTGTGGCGTTTCTATGGTCTAGACGTCTTAATATCGTCTTTTGTACAGTACTGTTGAATGCTTACAGTTTGCTACTCTATTGTCGTGTTTCCTTTTTTGTCAAATGCAGTAATTTTCAACTGTTTTAGGTTTTTTTTTAATATCCCGCTTTTTCTTGGATTAAATTGAAACTGTATCCAATACGGAAATGAGATATATAAATTATATACATATATGCAGTCGAATATTCCTGCATATATGTATTTTATTTGTATTGTAAGTAAACATCTTTCATATTCATATTTTTTACTACTTTTTACATTTTATGCGGTTTTAAAGCTCTATATTATTCCACAAATCTTCACATCTGCCTACCCTAGGCATTAATTGACGGCACGTGCCTGATATATATATATATATATATATATATATATATATATATATATATATATATATATATATATATATAAATGAATGTATGTATCTACATATGTATGTCCTTTATAGACTAAAAAACTATCCGTCGGATTTCGCTAAAAATTTCGCACTTTGTGTCATCACTGGGCACATCAAGAGACCAATTGAGAAACAAATCTAACAGGTAGTTCTTTTTTAATTCCAATTTTAGTTCAAACTTCGGCCTAAAACCTCTGATGTTTTAAAGTCCATTCAAATAATTATCTAGTGCTTCATCTCAACTCCCCCTCAGAAGCCGATTTCGCGTTTCATATTGTCTTTGCTTCGCGTGGAATTTGAGTTGAGGCTTCTCTCCATCCAAATGGTTAAGAAATGTTTCTTTCGTGAGTATTCACCCTTGAATGTATAATACTTCTGTTTTTAATTTTTCAAAAGTGGAAACGCAGTTCTTTAGAAAATTATCACAGATAAATAACACACTTGAGTTTGATTTTACCAATTGAACTGATCACGTCGTCACAAAACATACCTTCTTGGATTTTACACGTTGCATTCTAACTCGCGCGACCGCCGGGCACATCTACTAGTTAGAAATAAAAGGATTAGAATTTCGCACTTTGCTGCTTTTTTCAGTTCTCAGAAGATCAGAATAATTATTCCAATCTATAAATTCAATTCAATATCAATTTAAAATAATCAGTTTAAAAAATTCAGTATTACAATGCTTTTCCAAATTTGTGGAATAAGAATTTTTTTAGGAGGTCACAGTGACCTCTCTTCAGGACTCCCCTGATCCCATAAAAAGTAAAAGTAGGTGTAGTCCAGTCATAATGTACAAAAAAAAAAAAAAAAAAAGATTGCGATTTAGTTCTAATTTTTTAATATGTTGTTAGGGTCACTTGGGGTAGTCTAAATCTAAGTTTCCACCCTTCTAAAACCTGTGCTCACTGCAAAATTTGCGAAAAACTGCGAAAATTTTTTAGTTTTTTTTTTTATAACTCCCAAAGTATGCAACCTTTGATTACACATGTGACGCATTCTACAGGACAAAAAATTAAAATGTAATTACATTACATTTAATAAGCTTTCATTTAAGCCCGAAAAGAAGTCTGTAGGGTCAATCTTTCATTTACAATCGCGAAAAAATTATTATTTGAAAATTAAAATTTTTTTTTTACAAATGAGGAAAATCGTTTTCTACTAAGAACAAGAGGGCACCGGACAATTTTAAAAAATGCTTATAATGGTATGAAAATGGTAACACTCTAGTAAAAAAATATTTTAATTATTTGAAAAAAAAAACCTTAGCCCTTTGTATCCCAACAACTACGATTTTAAAAATACTTTCTCACATGTTATAAAATGCAATTTGAAGCATGGGAAAAATAATTAAAAAAATCTCGAACAAAAAAGTACAAATTTATTGGCGAAGATGTGTTTGTTGCATTTCTGCAACATTATGCAAAATGGGATAAAAATTCAAGATGTACAAGATTTAAGTTGACACGGAATTTTTTAAAAAAATTTTCGTTTTTGTTATAACAGAGTCCTACAACCCATTATTGACAAATTGTTTGTGTAAACCCTTTCCATTTTGGGTATTTACATCTTGTTCTTTTATCTGCCCAGTTAGACCACTGTCAAATTTTGTCCAGGCGTACTGGCTTTGGTGGGATATGCTGAGTAAACCCTTTATGTTTTTTCTCCTGTATACCTTGTGCTATATCAGTTTTTCTTTTCCTGCTATATTCGCTTACAACAAAAGGTCGGACAATCTCTATGTATGGATTGGTAGATTCGTCGTATCTTCGAACTTTTCATTTTGGTTCTTCGCTAACGAAGGATGATGCTAAATGAACAATTTTATTGTTTCTCCATGATATTGTTGAGACATCAACCCCCATCAACAGCTGCAAAATATTTACTAGATCATCTAGCAGTGGCTTGCATGCAACAGAAGGTCCAGAAACACTAGGTCCAGAAATGAGGGTCCCTGAGTATTAACAGAGGGTCCCGGAGTATTAACAGAGGGTCTGCAGAACTAACAGAAGGTACGGGAACACTCACAGAGGGTCCAAGAACGTTTACAAGAGTCTTGGTATCAATGGTCGAATTACTCTGTTGACGGTTTCTATCCTTATTCACATCTGAATTTTCATGTGAAGAATCATTTTGTTCACTCCTCTCAGTTAACAGATTGAAAAATTCAGAATCAACAGTTATTTCAAAATTTGGATCGGCCAAGCTATCGTCATCGAAAACATCTGTTTCCTCTTCTCTGTCTTATTCAACAGATTCTTCAGCTGTCAAAAATGTATGTTTACATGCCATTCTAAGAAAATGTATGGCAAGTTTAGAATAAATTTTACAATCAAAATTAATAGGTATATCCTTTTATGATTTGGCAATTATGTGTATCATGTTATTTAATTATTATGTAAAGTGTTCGTATTTCTTTTCATACTTCTATTGCAATAATATGTTCATTTTAAAAATTAATTACAACATAATTAGCATTTTATGATGAAGAAAATTAAATCTACATAAATATAATGGTATAGATAAGAAATAATATACCAACATAATGTTTCTTTTTTTTTTATAAAATTCAAAAACCGCAGAAATTTTCACACAAAACAGAAAAAAATAGTGCATCTTGCTTTATCAATGTTCGAAAAAGCTAGAAATTACATGTTGTTGCAGATGTACAACAAATATAAAATTGCCTTTTTTTTTTTAATTTCGGAAATTTTCAAGCAAAAAATTGGTACCTTACCTTCATGCAATACCTATTGTTGGACTTTACCAGTCCTTTTAATTTCGCTAAATTTGAAGTTTGAGCATCAACCACGTGTAACTGCTCAAGTGATAAATTCAACTTTGATGCGAAAAAAAAAAAAATATGTTAGTATTGCCATATGTTGAGAATTTTATGATTATCTTATGTTAACTGCAATGTTGCAAGACTGCTAAAATCAATGAAATCGCCTTAGAAGCTTCACTGTGCAAATGATACCGACGTTTGCGGTATGTTGCAGATATGCTACATGGGGATACAAAGGGTTAGAGGTCAATTTCGCTCATTTATTTTGCTATTTTTATGATGGTTCTTGTTGGCAGTGGTCTTATGGATTTTTTCAGATTTCCCCCCTAAACTATGTAACTTTTGATGATATATGTGAGCATCCATTAAAAGAACACTAAATTTGCAACAGTTTAATCTCAAGTGGCGTATTGTAGGACCAACAGTTCAGGAGATATCGTACTTCAGCAATTTGTCATTTTTTGCGAAAAATGAAAAAAATAATGCTTTCATCATATTTTGGACCAAATATAGACAAAAATTAATGTTCTTCAAGACAGAAAATAGACATGTAATTACAGTACATTTAATCAGTTTTCATTTAAGCTTAAACAGACGTCTGTAGGTTTAATATTTCACTTACAATCGTGAAAAAGCAAATATTCGAAATTTTTAATTTTTTTGAGAAATGAGAAAAATTGTTTTCCAATAAGAGTTGGAGGGCACTAAACCACAGAAAATTGCATAGAATGGTATAAAAGGGTAACACTGTTTTAAAATATTGTTTTCATAATTGAAAAATCTCTTACAGGTTTAATTTAACTCAATGTATTGTTTTTTTTTCTTTTGAGACACCTTGTTGTCCGTCGTCTCATCCCGAAGCTGCAGAAAAGCAACGTTGTCTTCGTTCTGTCTCAAGATGCTCGTCTAATTGCGGAAAGAGTTATTACAACGTCTTTTAATTTCAGTTGCCGAAGATGATGAAAATACGGACAACTTTCCGCATTTAGGCGAGCATTTTGAGACAGAACAAAGACAATCTTCTTTTCCTGCAGCTTCGGATCAGTCAGCAAGGACCATCAAAAGAAAAAAGAAGAAAAATATTGAACTAAATTAACCTGTAAGGTTTTTTTAAATTATGAAAAAAATATTTTACTACAGTGTTACTCTTTTAATACCATTCTATTTATTTTTCTGTTGTCCAGTGCCTTCCTATCATTATTAAAAAACGATTTTTCTCATTTTTAAAAAAAATTAAAATTGTCGAATATTGTTTCTTTGCGAATGTAAGTGAAAGATTGCACCAACAGACTTCTATTTAGCTTAAATGAAAGCTGATTAAATATAAAGTAATTATATTTCTTTTTTTTGTCTTGTAGAATAGGAATTTATGCTGATATTTGGTCAAAAATATGATCAAAGCATATTTTTTTCATTTTTCGCCAAAAATGACCAATTTTTGGAGAACGATATCTCCTAAACTATTGGCCCTACAGAACGCGATTTGAACTTATCTTGTTGTAAATTTAGTGTTCTTTAAAATGGGTATTTACATGCGCAATCAAAAGTTGCATACTTTAGGAGTTATAAAAAAAAACTAAAAAAAGTCGATAAATTTCGCAGTTTTTCGTGAATTTCGCAGCGAACACAGGTTTTAAAAAAGTACCAACTTAGATTTAGACTATCTTAAGGGACCTAAACAACATATTAAAAATTTAGAACTACATCGTAATTTGCGATTTTACTGTCTAATATGACTGGACTGGCGTGCAATGTTTAAATAAAGAATGATAGTAAAATCATTCTTGAAAAAACCAAAAAAGAACGGGTTTTTCATCAAAACCCGAAAAAACCTAGGTTTTTGATCAAAAACCCAAATGGGCTGGGCGTTTTCGAAAAAACCCGGTTTTTTTTCAAACCCCGGAACTTACCGCATACAGAGCAATGCAAGAAGCTATTTTGATTGCCTTGAGAATTGGCTTTGTCAACGAAATAGCATTTCTCGTTTCGACTTAAAACCGAACAAAATATTGACTTAATAATTGAGCTAATATTGATATTTGAATATTGATATAATGGTGTGAGCATGTATTATTTAATATAAAGGTCATTGTCTGTGTAACATTTGCTGTTGTTTTATAATTAAAAAAAAAAATATTTATATAATTCGTATGAAATAAATACATACATGGTAGAGAAAGTATTACAAAAAATTATTTAAGGGGGGGGGGGAATGCAATAATTCATTATTCAACGCCAAATGATAAAAAATTGGAAATAGTCCAGAATTAAGTGTATACATATAATTTCGTACCGGAATTTTTATTTTTTATGTGCAGCACTTGATTGGGGCGTGGCGTATGCGAAATAGCACTATTAGCAAATCCGAATGTTCGATATTCCGGCTTTCTTTACATCGGATGACAGTATACCGCTGCGAAAATGATGCGCACCAACGCGTCATAATCAGGCCCGTTATTTCTGTGTGGCAAGCAGGAATAAATAGCCTCGGTGTGGCACACACCTCTCGGATCAGACCCGAACGGGGGGAAAGAGCGCCCCCCCCGGAAATTCGACTAAAATTCCATCACTCGTCCATTCCCGGCACGAGGGCCGGAGGGGGAACAAAAGCGCGCTCTCCTCTTCTTCCCGCCGGAGAGCCGGCCAATCAGCGCGCCCCGCCCCCTCGGGGTCTCTGCCCCCCCTCCGCGCGGGATCTTTGATTAGGAGGGGAGGGGGAGGGAAGGGATCTATTCATCGGCTCTCTTCCATTCATTGGATTTGGCTGAAATGGGCACTTAGATTTAATTAAGCGGCGCCCTCCCCGCCCGCCCCATCGATCTCTAAATGGATTAGGGTCTGTCTGATGGGGGGGGGGGCGCCCTGATTACACGGTCGGGCGCGGGCGCTCTGTTTGCACACCGGTTCACAATCAGGGGCCCCCGCCGTCCGGCCAATTAGAAAATTACATTAAATATGTCGTGTCAGGGATGAAGCCCCCCCCCCTCCTCCACCTCCCGGATCCGGGGCATGACCGGAAGCGAGAGGCGGGGACCGTCTGCAAAGTGCTGTGCTGTTCGAGAGGCGGTCTTGGACGGTGGTTTCTATCTTTTCGACCGGGAGCTTTCAATTTTCTCGCTCAAGCCCCCCCCCCCCCACCCCCCTCTAGTCACTGGGCATTACTTACTGTAAAGCCTTGAACTTTCATTTAATATAAAGCAGTGAGTAACCGCCTCAAAGCAAGGGCTATTAAACAGCCAAGTCGGCGGTGTATTGCATGTTTCATTTAATACTTTTGTTGTTTGTATTTGGCAACAATGGAGTTTATGCTTCTGATTGCGGCAAGGCTCATTCTATGTCAGTTATTTCGTAGTTTCAGGAGTGTTTTTTACCTGAGTTGGGTCATGCGCAATAAAGTGTTGCGTTCGGTTGACACGCTAGTGTCTAACTGAGAGGAATATCGACACTGATTCGGGATTTTAGTCGATTCCCCCGCCCCGCTCGTTACGTTCGTCTTTAGTGAGGTCGGATTTAATAAAAACTGAGCCCGATAAACGATAGTATTTTCATCAATGTGCGACACAATTTTCATTGGACGATCGAGTTTGAATATCTACGCTGCAAACAATTAACTGTTGCTTCTGTAGTAATACTGGCAGCATAGGTTCTAGTTTAAAACAGTAAAATGCACCGCAATAAAATATAAAATTAGCAGTAATATATGTATCACTGCTAATTTTATATTTTTAAACTGGAATGTCAGCTGTCAGTGTCATACTGTAAAAACAACAGTTTTTTTTACAGTGAATGCACTCGTTTAACAACTATCAAAATTTAAAACGTGATTAATAAAATCTTTAAAGATTCTTTAAAAAAGATTTGAAAAGATTTTAACCGCTCTATTAAAAACTAAAAGGTAATTACTGGAAAAGGGGAAAAAAAAAACGAAAATGAATGAAGTTCAATAAAATAGCCTCAAAATAAAATATTTTATGTTATTATCGTGTGAAATTAGCTCTGCATCTTCTTTTAAGAAATATATTTAAAAATTAGTTTTGAACAATGACATTTTCACGCAGCTTCACTTCATATATTTTGCTCAAATGTTTGGAAATCGATCTTTTTTATTTTGTGTGATTTGGTATGTGATATCAAAGTCATAATTTTAATAGGTGTTGTTGTTTCTGATCCCTAGCTGGCAAGACAAAGATCAAACCAGCTCCATGAGTCTAAAACCCAATAGAATATCCACAGAAGGAACTAGTAGTCGTAGTAACTGAGAAATAAATTTTCAATGTTAAGAAAGTGATTAAATGAATATTTTGTTGACCTAAATTAATATCCTACCTGACGTAAGGTATCTTGATTTACTGCAAGACAAAATTATTAGTTATACTTTTTAAATGAGACAAAGCAATTATAATACGCAACTGTACGTATCTTATAGTACGTGGTGGCAATTTTACATATTTAATATTAAAATGTTTCATTGAATGAAAAAGTAAAGTCTGGAACAGCAACATTGTAATCCTCCTTGATATGGGCAACCTCCCAATGACGTCCGGTCCCTCGTCATTCCCGGAGGTGTAAAGAAAACTTCTCTGCGCCCACACCGCGCTGGCGGAGAAACCACATCTACAGCTCTCTCTCGCTGCAGCCGAGTTCTCTCGGATCAAAAAAGAGAAGGCCTCAAAGCAGGACACGACACTTATACGAAAAGGGGAAATTTCTCTGAAAACAGACGTTTTTCTTCCCTTAAAATCCAAAGAGCTCAAAATTCACATTTTTTTGTCTCAAACTGGCCATTTTCTTTCAATTTTGAATGATAGAGGATTTGAAGTAAGCCTTCAGATTACAAATTGATAAAATGTAACACATTTAAACAGGGGTATTTTCCAACAAAAATGACGATTAATAATGAATTATCAATTTGAGGCTCACCTATGTCATTTTAGCATGAAATAAGTTAAAAACAATTGCAATTAGCTTTGTTGTATTAATAAGCAGGCTCGACCGATGCATCGGCGCCGATGGTGGAATTTTTTTCCATCGGCCGCTGATGCTTACTTGGAAAAAACATCAGCACATCAGCCTCAAAAACATCTAAATACCGATTTATGACCAACATTTCTTTTTTTTTTTCTTTAAGTTTTCTTAAGAGGAAATTCTATCTTCTATTTTTTACTTCACAATTAAAAGTACGTTCAGCATGTGGCTTGAAATCGGGCAGCAACAAGACTAATGCAGTTCTGTGTTTTGAAATTTTCCGAACTGGACAGACACCAAAATTTTTACAATACAGCAGACACTTTCCGAGCGATCGCTTTGATGAGAGTTTTTAGAATTACAGTAAAACCTTCGAATAACGGACAGTAACGGAACCGACAGTTTTGTCCATTATTGGGAGATGTCTGCTATAAGAGAGGATTATGCTATTTCATATTTTACCTATTAATTTAATGCAGAATCATAATATTAAATATGTACCAATGCCATCTTGCACTACGATACTTATATATTTTGTGCATTCTTTGCTATATCTCGCTTAAACTCATATCATTTTACCTTTGCACTTTTTCATCGCAATCCCCCCCCCCCCCCCGCTCATCTCGTTTGCCGTATCTTTCTGTCAGAAGCATAGTTCGCCTGCCTACGCATTTTTCTCCACTGTTCTATGATCTTCTATGAGATATTTTCAATGAAAAATTACAATTGTAAATATGTCGACGACCTTCAGGGTCATTCTGTATGAACTGAGAAAAAAAAAAAAAAAGTTATGGCCGCATGGTGATAGATTTTTATGAAATTTGGTTTTCAGGTTCATTTTATGTATATATAGAAATATCTATATATAGCACAAATGTGCTATAATATGTGCTATATATAGCACAAATGCTAAATGTTATACGTTAGAAGCCTTATATTTTATTACTTATGTCATGTAAACAAAAAAGTTTCATATTGCATAGTTTAAATTAATTCCCAACAACGTGTTAACTTTCATAGAAATAATAACTTAATTTTTGAAGCTGTATTTTAATTCCTTTGTTTTAAAAATATGTTTTGAACTTAAGTATATTTCGTAAAACAATAATTTTCATTTCGTAAAACAATGATTTTCATTTCGTAAAACAATGATTTTCGCCTTCAAGTAGGCACAAAAATTTATATGAAGGACACTTTGGAAATTGCTCCAATTTTACAAGGATATAGGCCATTATGTCTACTATTTGATTGAAGGAGCTCTATAGTGCCTTTTTGATTTCTCAGCTTTGTATTACATGGACAGAAACAACATTTTCTTCGAATTCAAAGGAACAGATAAACGGCTAAATGGGACGAAAGCAAGTGTATTTAGCATTAATTTCAATTTCTAAAAAATGTGCAGGTATGATGTGGAACTTAGGGAACTTTTCATTCTGTCCAAAAAGTTTCTTTTAATCTCCGTTAATTTTTGCTCAGATACTGAAGTGCTAAGCTTCTGAAACAGCTTAGAGCTTCTTCAACAGTCAGACTAAACAATAAAAAGCACCTAAATGTGTTATGGAAAAGCAATTAAATACAACAAATAATTAATGTTTTAAAGAATAATATTTTTCAAATAGCTTTATTTCATAATTTACCTTGAGTGTTTTTCGTAATTTCAAAAAAAAAAAAAAAAATTAAATGATAATATATTTAAGAAAATTGTAATGAAATTTATACATTAATTAATTTAATTTAATTGGATTTTTTGACTTTTAAAAATAAAAATTATTATCTATTTTTCAGTATAAAAACATTTACTAATTTCTTTTGAGATAAATTAAAGACTCAAGAGCAAGAAATCAACCACGGTTAGACAATGCAGCCTTTCGTGAGTAGCGTTCCTTTTCAGGGACGTTCTAAAATTGCTATAAAATCCATAAAAAATTTAAAATTTACAAAATTGCAAAAAAAAGGTAAACTAAAACATCCCGATCAAAGTAGCACATATATCAAACACAGATAGATTTACTTGTTAACAAATTTTAAAAACTTAGCTTTTTGTTCTTGAGATTGTGAACGTTGTAATTCTTGATGAAGATTGTAATAAAATGGCCACTTTACAAGGGTCATGTGGTGCAATCTGTTAATAACGAATTGAAACAATGCCAAAGTAATAACTGAACACAATTATTTTCTTGAAATATACATTTTTGGAAAATTTAGACACCCTTTTCTGACCGTCTCTAAAAAGGGACGTTAGGCATTAATGGGCTAAGCTGAATCGCTTTTAGAATGATACGTTTAAATTGGTTGAAAATGGATTTTGTTCAGAATATTGATGCCCTAGTAATGTAAATTTATCGTGCCTCTTCGAGTGAACATCAGTTCACCTGTCCACACTTTCATTTCCGGGAAATGATGCAGTTGAACGTCTCGGGTTGGTAGCCATCTGCAAAATGTTACCCGCTTTGGAGATCTTGGTTGCTCAATTCTTGTTCTAGTGTGAATTCGCATTTCCCATTGAGTGCATAAGTACTATATGTTAGTGACAGATTTGCATATATTCCGTGCATTGAAGGTTATTTTTATTTATATTTCCTCTGGTGAACGTAAATTGATACACAATTGCGATACTAACCTGAAGCTCATCCTTCCAAGTGTGATTTAGCTTAAATGTTTGGCTTGGCGTAATCGGCGATAATTCGATAGGGCCATATGTGTTTCAAAGTAACCTCGCAGAAAGCAAACTTTTAGAGTTTCTAGAACATCATATGTCTGACTTACTTGACTTTATAATATGTTCCAGAGAGCGGAAATCAATTTCCAACACGACGGTGCTCCTGGGCATTTTTCAAATACGGTTTAAAACTTTCTGACGGAACAATATCATCAATGGATCAGTTGTATGGGTCGCATTCCTTGGCAACCTGGATCACCTGACCTGACGGCAGTGGACTTCTTTGCTTGGGGGTTCTTGAAACAAGTAGTTTACTGCACATAAGTATACAGTTTGGAGGAGACACGTGTTCGGCTTGATGGAGCAGTTGTCAAACAGAGAAATGAAATTTCACCGAGAGCGACGGTAGTTTTCGCTCATAAAAAGCTAAGAGCATCTATCAGGTGTGAGGCAGCTAATTTCAGCAGCTCCGGTAAATTTTGAAGATTACTTACATGTAAATATACTCATTGATGTAACAATTTTAATTTTCAAGTAATTCTTCTTAAAACTTTCTTTTCTTGAACAAAGGAAACACCAAACTTACGTGAACAGAAAATTTAGAATAGAAAGGTCCAAACCTCTGCTGGTTTCCCTATTCCGACGAATGCAGATTTTCATACTGTATCAAATTAAAGATTGAATTTCTGCTGAATTTGAAGCCCAGTATGATTTTCTCTTGTACCGTCTGAAAGCTAGTGAAATGGGCCAGTTTTTAGTAGATATAACCGGCTGTAACTCTAACTCATACGGTTGTTTTTGAAAATATCGATTGAAAACTTGGGTGTCATTTTAATTCTGAGTGTTTCCGATGTTTCAAAGCTTGTAGCTCGCTGTAAAGTTCGACAATCTTGATGAAAAAGGCGTCATTTTGTAGGATTTAGTCTGTTCTTTCCAAATACGTCTTCGTCATTTTGTAGGATTTAGTCTGTTCTTTCCAAATACATCTTCGTTTATTGCGTAGGTCTTACAGAAACATCAGAAATCGGCCTTTTTCTCAGAATTTCGTTTTTTTTTTGCCCCATTTTTCTTATATAATTCGGTTACGGTTAAGAATAGGACACGATAATGGACGGTTTATGTACCCCCTTATGTATGGCAGATTCGGTCAAACTCAGCCTGTATATGTGTTAAGTTAATATTAACTTCGTATAAATTTCCTTTTTAACCGACTTCAACAAAGGAGGATGTTATCAATTCAAAGTGTATGTTTTTTTTTTTTTTTGTTTGTTCGCACATAACATCTAATCTACTGAACCGATTTGGACGCTTCTATTTTTAATCGATAGGAGATGGTGTAACTTAGGTACCATGTACTCATATGAAGATATTTGTTCACTAGAAAAAAAGTTATTAAGGAAAACAGTAAATTTCATGTCATTTCCCCATTAAATGATTAAATTTTCAATCCATTGTTGCAAAAAATTTGTTGCCTTGCAACAGCAATATTAATAGTAATCATGATAAAAATTTTGAACTAAAACTTCTCTGGAGTAAGTATGAAATGTTAATAAGTAGTCGAATTTAAAGCGATTTGTCCTAAATGATTAAATGTGAAATCCATTGTTACAAAAGTGGTTGATATGAAACTGTAATAATAATGATAATGAGAATTTTACATGAAGGCTTGACTAAATCAAACATGAAACTCATTAGCGGAAACGTACGTAGTATGTGTTAAAATCTTAAGAACAACGAGAAACTAGAATTGCTTTGAAATATAAATTAGTTGAAAAGCCATTGATATTTAAATGGCTTTGATTAAGCTAGTACACAACTAAATACCAGAGAATAACAAAGATTATTTTTTAGTGTCAATAGTTTAAAATTTTAGACGCGTTGATAGTTTCTTCCTTTTTTTTTTCACAGTTTATTTTATGGGGCATTTACTTAAGAAAATTAGGTGAAGTTTCGCAATGGAAACATTACCTTATTTCATAAGTACACTTACACTAAAAAGAATAAAATAAAATAATTTAGGAAAAAAATAGAACCGACTTCGGTTAGAAATTGCTCTAAAAAGTAAAAATTAATTTTTTTCTTTGAACACCATTGAAACTACTTTTAAACATAAGTTTTGAAGTCGGCGCAAAAACGATGGGTAAAATGATATTTAACCATATTTTGCCAACATTTTTCAGAGAAACCATTGAAAATTAAAAAAAGACTATTTGTACCATTACACGAATGTGTGGTAATGAATGAAATGTATGCGAATGCTCTTAAAGAACCTGGATCCATTAAAATTTATGTAGTTGAATTGTAGTTGCCTATGATTCTATACATTGTTTTTGCGCCGACTTCAAAGCTTATGTTTAAAAGTAGTTTCGATGGTGTTCAAAGAAAAAAATTATTTTTTACTTTTTAGAGCAATTTCTAACTGAAGTCGGTTCTATTTTTTTCCAAAATTATTTTATTAAAAAAAAAAAATTGCTGCTGCGTTTTAGGAACCAGTTTTTCATGGTTATTTATTTTTTAATAAAATAAGTTATGTGACTGTCGCAGCTTTTAACGAACATGCAAACATTTCTGTTCATACACTTTAAATAAATCTAGCAAAAATCAAGCTATGACTTAGAATTGTGATTTATCTGTTGCCTTTTTTCGTTTAACTTTATGGTTTGAAAATATCTTAAAGAACTTTTCCACTCACATAATGTAATTTGTTGACTGGTTCACTGCTTTTTTTTTTTTTTTAATGATTAAACAACTTGATGTAAAGTTCTTTTACCAAGTTTGGTACATCCAAATCCACATATTATTGCTGAAGTCTTGGTTTTATATTTATTTTAAACAATAAAGCCGTTGCTTTTTAATAAAAACAGCTTCCGTTTCAAGTTTTTATCTCAAACGTTTTCGCACATGTACGTGGAACTTACTTTTTATGAATAAAATATTGCCAACCGATGCAAAATCGCTTTACAGAGATTCATGTTACAAATATCGACGATTTTAATAGGAATTTTGTCAAATACCGCAAAGCCGATACCGAAATCAGCATCTTGTTTTTTTCTCCATCTCTGTTGCATCTTTCTTTGTTATGTATATTTATTCTCTTGATTATCTGAGACTAAAAATTATGTCAAGCATACCTTTTCAGCACTTAAAGCTGGTTTCTAAACGCAAAATATACCCCTCTCATCAGATGAAATGGACACGTAAAAAGTAAATAAACGAGTAAATAAAGTTTTGTCGCACCTTTTAAAGAATGTAACTGTTATAGTTCTTCCGTAGAAAAATTTCACAATCGTTTTCAAAAGAAAAAAAATTAACAAATAAAATAAAAGTACAAAGAACATCAAAACACATTTTATCAAAAAAAGAAAAAAACCTTGTTCGTTAATAAAATGTCTCGAATTTTATTTTTAATCCGTTGCCAGTTGTTAAATATAAATAAAGAATAAAAAAAATTTGTAAACAAAAAAAATCGTCTTCCAAAAAAATAAATAAATAAATAAATAAATAAATAAAAATAATAATAATAAATTAAACAAAAAAAATGAATAAATAAACAAAAAATCGTCTGCCCATTCAGTCATTTTTTTTCTGGGCCTGCATTTCCGCCATGTTTGCGGAGTCGGAGTCGGAATCAGAGTCCTCACAGAAGATTTTTCAGAAAAGTACTTTACATACATTTTTTATCAAAACCGTTTACTTACAAAGTTAGTTTGAAGGAAATCCGACTTTAAGTTCAGAATCAACATTCAATTTAAATTTCCCAGTAGCCGCTCATGTTAAAATTTTTTCTGAACGGTTCATCATTGAACGAAAAATGGTTCAAATTGAAAAGTGAAATATGGGAATGAGTCTCTTCGAGATCTTTCGAACAAAAAAAGTTTATTCTATTCGGACGGTCCACTTAAAAGTTATTAGGTGGAGAAAGGTTGCTTGAACGGTTCAATGTTGAACGAAAAAATGTTCAAATTGAAAATTTAAATATGGCAATGAAGTATCCTTGCCGATATCTTTCGAACAAAAAGAAATTTGTTTAAATCGGACTGTTCACTCAAAAGTTATTAGGGGTGAGAGCTTGTTTGAACGGTTCAATGTTGAACGAAAAATTGTTCAAATCGAAAATTTAAAAACGGGAATGAAGTATTCTTGATAAGATCTTTCGAACAAAAAAAAGTTTATTCAATTCGGACGGTTCACTTAAAAGTTACTAGGTGGGGAAAGGTTGCTTGAACGGTTTAATGTTGAACCAAAAATGTTCAAATTTAAAATTTAAATACGGTAATAAAGTATCCTTGCCGAGATGCTTCGAACAAAAAAAAATTGTTTAAATCGGACTGTTCACTAAAAAGTTATTAGGGGTGACAGCTTGTTTGAACGGTTCAATGTTGAACGAAAAATTGCTCAAATCGAAAATGTAGATACGGGAATGAAGTATCCTTGAAAAGATCTTTCGAGCAAAAAAAAGTTTATTCAAATTGGACTGTTAACTAAAAAGTTAATATCGCGGGACAGGTTGTTTGAACGGCTCAAAGTTGAACCAAAAATTGTTCAAATCGAAAAATCAAATATGGGAATGAGCTGTACTCGCCGAGATCTTTCGAACAAAAAAAAATTGTTCAAATCGGAATGTTAATTCAAAAGTTATTAGGGGGGGTTGACAAACAGACCGACAGACCGACCGACACACAAATTCCCCATCTGAATAACCCTACTTTCAAATTTTTAATTTTTTGATATTTATTTCTTTTTTTTTTTTTTTGACTTTGTTTTGGACTTGGCGATGTTTTTTAGATGCAGTAAGGCACCTTTAATACTTTTTTCGTCTCTTTTATTTTTAACGGGAAAGTAGGCTAAAAAGCACATTTGGAACATCGGATTGCAGCTAAGAAAGTATCTGTATGACTACAGCCAGTACAAAGGTACGAATGAGTTCTCAACTTACTACGTCTCTTTCTATTTAATAGTTTTGTCGAGTGGTAGTAAAATAGAAATTTAGGCCAAAATCTGAATATCTGAAGAAATAGAGTAGAATGAAATGAATACATGACCCATCAAATCTCTTATAAAAAAAATTATTTTTCTAATCGTTTGATTTTTTGCAATCGGCCATCGACGTCAGCCATCGGCCATTGGAAGAGGGGAAAAATCGGCCATCGACCAACTTTGAACAATCGGTCAACAATCGGCATCTGCCCATCGGCCAAAAAATGCCATCTATCGAGCCTTGGTAATAGGTAAGTATTTACAGGGTGTCCACTCCTATCGTGGACCAATAGCTAATTTCTAAACCGTTAGAGATAAGCATATAGTTCATTTAGGAAAAAATCTCTAAATTACGAAAGGAATTTTGGGTCTATTCAATGTTTTTCGAAAAATCAAATTTTGAAAGAGTTACGAAATTGAAATTTTTATACAGCCCCCCAGTCCTATCAATCATGTTTAGTAAAACATTCTTGACACTGTAACGTTTAAAACTAAAAAAAAATCACTCTTCTACCACAAAAATTGACCGAGTTATGACGTTTTGAAAAATCAAGATTTTGAAGGATTTCGCATGCGGTCCTTTAAGCGATCTGTCGATGACGTCATGAAATAATGCAAAATCTTGATTTTTCAAAACGTCATAACTCGGTCAATTTTTGTGGTAGAAGAGTGATTTTTTTTTTTTTTTAGTTTTAAACGTTACAGTGTCAAGAATGTTTTACTAAATATGATTGATAGGACTGGGGGGCTGTATAAAAATTTAAATTTCGTAACTCTTTCAAAATTTGATTTTTTGGAAAACATTGAATAGACCCAAAATTAATTTCGTAATTTGGAGATTTTTTTCCTAAATAAACTATATGCGTATCTCTAACGGTTAAGAAATTAGCTATTGGTCCACGATAGGAGTGGACAGGACACCCTGTATATAAACTATGATAAAAGACGTGAATTCCAATTCAAAGTTAAACTACTTATTCACTGTTAAAACTACTAGTTGCGATTGGCACCTTTCCGGGGTAAAACGCTTGTAGCACTAGCGGCACCCAGTAGGGAGCCGAGATTTCACCCTTGGCTTGGGTGAAAAACTGGCACCCTCAATTCGGCAAGCAGCGCGGGTGAAAGATGGAACCGTATAGTAGAGCATAATGGCCCCCTCACTATTCACTATTGCAGATCCCCCTTGTGCTGTGTGCGTTTTTTTTTTTTTTTTCAATTGTGTTTTCTTTAATTTGTTTTTATTCGCGAAGTCTTGGTACATTTTCACTTTGAATTCCGGTTTGAAATTGCTCGAAACTTGCATTTAAAGCCTCACAGTTCGGACTTTCCAACATATTTTTAAAAAATTAATGACTTGGATTCAATTCAGTAGTTTTAAAATGCTATTGACATTTACTACACAGCATTATCTGTACCGAAAATAAAGAGGGAAGGTATTTTATGGATCCCTTTCAAAAACAATCAAAAATATTTAGTTGTATTATACGATCAATAAAAAATTGAATCGTTTCATTAACTTCTAAAGTTTTTATCAAGAGTAACATATTAATACATATGAGCGATTCCATACCAAATCACCGAATGGGGGTCGCACGACCGACTCGGATTTTTTTTTAATTTGGTACACAGATTGATGGTATAGAGGTATGAAAAAGCCCAAAAGGAAAGTTACCTGCTCCATTTATTTTCTGAGATACATGCCCTCAAAGTTTGTCCGCCACGTCAAAATACTAAAAAAGTGATGTTATTTAATCATTTTTTATAAAAAATCGTACTCATGCAAATTAAAAGTGTTAGATATCTGTGGAAACTAGTTACTCCAAGCATTCTGAAAAAACATACTAGAACGTTCATAATGACAATTGCCAAGGTACAGGGCTTTTTGAAGTTGTCACCACAAAAACTTGATTTTGCAGATTTTGCTAAAATTGAGGCATTTATTACAAAAAAAGGCAAACAAAACGAAAGGTTTTCTCACTTTCTGGTAGTGTACAGGTCCTCCCTGTAAATTGCTACGCAATAAATTTTTTGGGTTTCTCACTCCTTCTTGGAAATATTTTAGCTTAAAAATAAGCCATAAGGCAAAAAATGCGTTTTTGGCCATCTTGGCAGCCATTTTTCTCATAAAGGGGGAGCAGTAGAAACTTTAATTTTTTTTTAAAACAAGCCACTGATATGTTAGCTATTCACAGGAAAAGAGTTTACTTTTGGTTATTTCTCCCATTAAGAGATATCCTGCTGACAGTATATGCATGTTTTTCGCGACGACCATATGCTTTTGTTCCCCCTCTCATGGACTTAAAATTAATTAAACCAAAAAATAATTATATATTTATTATTAGCTGTATTATCTACTCAATATGTCATAAAATTTAATTTATTAAATCATTGAACAATAAATTAGATAATTGATGAAAACAAGAAAAAGTATTTCTCTGATGCCTGAGCATTATGCATTCATAATTATAAAGCACTAAATACTTTCTTGAGAAATTAATTAACATAAATGAGCTCTAAATAGTTATATTATAAGCAATACCCAATCTTGTGATTGGGATAGTCCTGTTTTAATTGAAGAATTTCTTGAATATCACATGAATATCAGGAAAATAAATGAGGTCTTTTCGTTTGATGTAGGATACTTTATGACAAATTTCATTTGATGGGCTACTAACTGAGCATGGTGATAAAGAGCTATTAATTTCAGCATCGAATTCCATTTTACCTTATTAACAGTTAAATATTTATAAAATAATTAAATAAATAATTTAATATAAAGCCATGCTTGAAGAATTAAAATTAGTGCAACTAATTTATTCCCATATTGATCTTTACAAAACTGACATGTGTTGAGCACTGATAAGAACTGACAAGAATAAGTTTACTCACTAAAATACTAGTTCACAGATACTATAAAGCGTACATTCTATTTTCTACAAAATAATACTGCAACAAAGAACAAGGGTATAAAGGGGTAGGTACTAAAGAATTTCTTGAAAAATCAATTAAAATAAAGGAGCTTCGAATATTTATCTCATAGGCAATACCCAATCTTGTGATTGGATGTTCCTGATTGATGGCTATAAACAGGAGGATACCCTTGTTTGTCGCAGTATTATTTTGTGGAAAATAGAATGTATGCTTTATAGTATCTGTGAACTAATATTTTAGTGAGTAAACTTTTTCTTGTCAGTTCTTATTAGTGCTCAACGCATGTCAATTTTATAAAGATCAGTATGGGAATAAATTAGTTGCACTAATTTTAATTCTTCAAGCATGGCTTTATATTAAATTATTTATTTAATTATTTTGTAAATATTTAACTGTTAATAAGGTAAAATGGAATTCAATGCTGAAATTAATAGCTCTTTATCACCATGCTCAGTTAGTAGCCCATCAAATGAAATTTGTCATAAAATATCCTACATCAAACGAAAAGACCTCATTTATATTCCTGATATTCATGTGATATTCAAGAAATTCTTCAACTAAAAACAGGAGTATCCCAATCACAAGATTGGGTATTGCTTATAATATAACTATTTAGAGCTCATTTATGTTAAATAATTTCTCAAGAAAGTATTTAGTGCTTTATAATTATGAATGCATAATGCTCAGGCATCAGAGAAATACTTTTTCTTTTTTTCATCAATTATCTAATTTATTGTTCAATGATTTAATAAATTAAATTTCATGACATATTGGGTAGATAATACAGCTAATAATAAATATATCATTATTTTTTGGTTTAATTAATTTTAAGTCCATGAGAGGGGGAACAAAAGCATATGGTCGTCACGAAAAACATGCATATACTGTCAGCAGGATATCTCTTAATGGGAGAAATAACCAAAAGTAAACTCTTTTCCTGTGAATAGCTAACATATCAGTGGCTTGTTTAAAAAAAAAATTAAAGTTTCTACTGCTCCCCCTTTATGAGAAAAATGGCTGCCAAGATGGCCAAAAACGCATTTTTTGCCTTACGGCTTATTTTTAAGCTAAAATATTTCCAAGAAGGAGTGAGAAACCCAAAAAATTTATTGCGTAGCAAATTACAGGGAGGACCTGTACACTACCAGAAAGTGAGAAAACCTTTGGTTTTGTTTGCCTTTTTTTGTAATAAATGCCTGAATTTTAGCAAAATCTGCAAAATCAAGTTTTTGTGGTGACAACTTCAAAGAGCCCTGTACCTTGGCAATTTTCATTATGAACGTTCTAGTATTTTTTTTCAGAATGCCTGGAGTAACTAGTTTCCATAGATATCTAACACATTTATTTTGCATGAGTACGATTTTTTATAAAAAATGATTAAATAACATCACTTTTTTAGTATTTTGACGTGGCGGACAAACTTTGAGGGCATGTATCTCAGAAAATAAGTGGAGCAGGTAACTTTCCTTTTGGGCTTTTTCATACCTCTATACCATCAATCTGTGTACCAAATTAAAAAAAAATCCGAGTAGGTCGTGCGACCAACTTTTTTTTTTTTCGGTGATTTGGTATGGAATCGCTCATATGTATAGTTCGACATTTGAATATCTTTATAGAATAAAAGATAGGGGTATTTGAAAAGCAGTTTTTGTTAAACGTCAAGTTTTCGACAGATTAAAAATCGAAGGTATTGAAGTAGTATATACATATATACGTATAATAAAAAGAAATAAGAAAGAGTCTGGCAGAATTTTTTTTCCTTTCCTTCGTTCTGCTGCTTTTAGTAAAAAAGCAGTAGTCCTGCCATAGTAAAAAAGATTTTTTCGGCATCATTGTATCGCAAGCTTTGAGAATCAAAAGAATTCGTAACACTGAAACTGTTTTTAATTTAGAACTTTCTCTTCTTAAAAATAAACTGCTAGATAACAACTTTCCAAAAAATCTCATTAAAAATGTTCGCATAACCTTTAATAACGATTTTGCTTCACTGTAGCTGTTAACTGTTCGAACGCATGGTACTGCTGCAAGAAACCGGTTCAGGATTACAGAAGCGGACACATTTTGAGCGCGTGCGACAGAGACTTGCGATATGCTCTTTTTGGACACGGATTTCAAATTTTTGCAAATTTATTTTTTGTTTTACATTTGACAACTGGACTGCCTCTGGATTTGTTGGACACTACTTTGGCTTTCGCTCGGACTTTCAGGTGAGATGGTTTTCATTTGCTATGCAGGTGCGTCCTGTGGGTGGCTAATTTTTGGGAATCTTTTCGGAATGAGTCGAGGCTAAACCCCTGTTTTTAGTTTCAAGTTTTTGTTCTTGTATAGACCATCTGCAGACTGGCATTTGGTGCTGTTTGCCCAATGCAGATCTGTGCAGATTGTGTATTTTGAACTTTAACATTCTCGTCATAATTCAGCTTTTGTCGGTCCATTTGTTTGCATTGAAAAAGGCGTTCCTTGTAGCGCCGAAACACGTGTCTACAGTATCCCTGCGTATTTATGCTTCCTTAACGTTGTAATTTTCTCTACATTCTCTTCACAGTTTGTGTTTAAATTTTTTGGTCCCTTGAATCCCACACGGCTGATGAGCTCTGGATTCAACCTTTCTTAATTCACTTCTCCTAATTTTTGCCTCCTTCTATTTCACATTTGTTTATTGTGTTAATTGTTTGTTTTATTATATACCTGGCTTTTTAGTTCAGCTGCTTTGCGCATCCATTGGCTGTCCATACTTGTATGTCTATCTATGTACTTGAGCCATCACACTTCAGCTGCGCAAGAGGGGCGCTCCCCGCACCCTTTCCGCGATGTGCGCACGGCCCCCCATCTCCGGCGGTGAGGGGGTGGCGGACGGGAGAGGGGGATCGATCGCCTTCTGCGGGCGCGTGAAATGGAGCGCCTAATCTGTTGCAACGTCGGAGGGGCGCGCCCCGGGGCCGAGCCCCCAACCCGAATGAAAGGGCGCGCTCGAACGCGGCTCCCTCCCGCCAGGGGTCGCGCGTCTCGACAGTGGCGTGTCCGAGAGCGCGGCGCTTCCTTGACGGAACTTAAAATCCTTGACGAAAAATGAGGCGCACACACAGACACACATTTCATAGAAAAACTCCATCAGAACAAACATCATTTCGGTATATATCATTGCGAAAACCCTGTATATACCACTGCAACTGCAAGACGAAAACGCATTTTGGCCTTCAGGTATATTTTTAAGCGTTTATGAACCTCTGTCACACTCCCCCGAGTTTATCTTTGTTATTTCGAAGAACCGCCTTTGAAAGTTAGGATATTTAACCAGGGGCGGATCTAGGAGGAGGGCCATGGGGGCCATACCCCCCCCCCCCAAACCGTTTTAGTTCAGAAATTTTTTTGGAACTGGGAAAAATTGTGAAAAAAAAAAAAAAAAAAAAAAAAAAAAAACAAGAACGAAATTTGTTAATCAGGTGTTTTTTCTCAACGGAACTGAACAGTTAAAAAGGAAACTTAAAATGGTTTAAAACCTTTTAATAAATTACCAAAGTTTTAAACAAAACTTTTATTTTTATGAATATACATCAGAAAAGAAAATTTCAAGTTATGTGAAGAGCAAACAGAAAGTTATAAGCTTTTAAAACTTTACATTTAACTTCTGTACAGTATATTAAAACAAAAAAATATTTTTGGGAAAAAAAATATAACCGACTTTAGTTGGAAATTGCTCTAAAAAGTAAAAAATAATTTATTTCTTTGAACACCATCGAAACTACTTTTATACATAAGTTTCGAAGACGGCGCAAAAACGATAATTAAAATTATATTTAACCATACTTTGCTAACATTTTTCAGAGAAACCATTGTAAATTAAAAGCAGAATATTTGTACCATTACACGAATGTGTGGTAATCAATGAAATGTATCCATTAAAATTTATATTTATAGTTGAATTGTATTTGCGTATGATTCTATGCATTGTTTTTGCGCCGACTTCAAAACTAATGTTTAAAAGTAGTTTCGATGGTGTTCAAAGAAAAAAAAATGTCTGAGCTCCTCGTGCGGCCATATAACGAACTTCCGAAGCCGGTGAAGATTGCCTTCAAGACAAGGGACATCTACACCTTGAACTCGGAGGCCATCCTGAAACGTCTTGCCCGATTGAACCCGGGCCTCACGACCAGTGGTTGGAGGGCAAGAGATAAGACGGTTGTTGGGGAACAAGCGTATGTCAGGTGGATTTTCGAGGTGGACTCTGGTTCAGCCGAGTACATCAAGAAGTCCAACCTGGAATTGTTTGTTGGGGCTTTTGGCAAAGGTCTTTGCAAGATCTTGCACGATCCTAACACTCAACGTACGTCTTGTACCTCCACTGCTCCGTCCAAGGACTCCGATGCTTCATTGGAGTCTGAGGACAAACAACCGCAGGCTGATTTGAGCCCTGCTGTCGTTGAGTAGCCTGCCGAATTACCTGCAGCAATGGAGGGGGTGGAGACCGCTGAGGAAGAAACACCTTCTGGATCCACTCCTCCCGTAAGTATAGTTACGCATACTATTAACGAGAGCGGATCTATCTCTCCAAAGTCCTCCACTAGCTCAATTCTGAACCTGTTGGATGGTCTTGACGTCTCAGATGTTGATTCTGACGTCACACTAACTGGGGATTCTCCCTCACGGGTTCCCCAGTCTAACGAGGATGCTGCTCCCTAGCAGGCTTTTTGCTTTTGATTATGTTGCTTGGCCTTAAGGTTGCTCAGCTCAATCTCCATCACTGCCAGTCTGCTACTGCCCTGTTGAGCAAAGATTTGGCTGAAGGCAGGATTGACATTGCCCTTTTGCAGGAACCTTGGGTTAACCGAGGGAAAATCCTGGGCCTCGGCAATTACGGAAACCTCTTCTTTGACCGCTCCTGTAACAGACCGAGAGCATGTTTGATCGTTAACAAGCGACTAAACGCTCTCTGCCTCGCTGACTTTCTCGATGGTGACAATGTCGCCGTCAGAGTCTATAGTGAAAATGGTGAATCAGCATGCTTCATGTCTGCCTATTTACCTTATGAAGAGAAAATTCCTTTAGCAACTTCAGCCAGGAATTTTGTTGACTACTGTGCGGAAGCCAAGCTGAAGTTTATTGTTGGATGCGATGCTAACGCACACCATGTTGTGTGGGGAAGCAGTAATTGCAACAAAAGAGGTGAGGATTTAATAGAATATATTCTATGCAACAACTTACATATCCTCAACAGAGGTAATAAACCAACTTTTATTACCCGTAATAGATGCGAAGTCATTGATTTAACTTTCTGCAATGACAGAGCTTTCAACTGTGTAAACGATTGGCATGTGTCGGAGCGGATTACCCTCTCTGACCACAGACTAATCTTTATGACTCTTTCAGGACCTGTGTTAAACAGCCTGCGGGAGAAAAGGAATCCCAGACGTACTTCCTGGGACTCCTATAAAGAGGATCTAAAACTCCTCCTATCAGGTAAGAAATTTAAACTTACGAATCTTCTTGACCTGGAGTTAGCTGTTGATTCACTTCAACATTCTATTCTTCAGGCTTTCCATCAAAACTGCACTGCTGTATCCACTAGTTTACCAAGACGAGTCGCTTGGTGGTCTAAAAATCTTAGTGGTCTACGCAAACTTTGCAGAAGGCTCTTTAACAAAGCCAAAAAAACTGGTGATTGGCCTGCCTATAAGGAGGCTCTCACCAAGTACAACAAGGCTGTAAGAACAAGTAAACAAGATGCGTGGACTAAATTCTGCAGCCTATTAGACAGCGTTTCTCGTGTGGCCAAGCTCACGAAAATACTTTCCAAAGACAGGACTTGTCAACTCGGAGCAATCGAAACGAATGATGGCTCCTATACCAAAGATGGTAGTAGCACCCTGGCAGAGATGTTCAAGGTGCACTTCCCTAACTCCATAGCCAGAGATGAGGGATACCATCCGGATATCCCTCTTCATTCCTTACGTAGCAATAAGGAAAAATGGAAAACTGCTGGTGATATTGTTACCCCTGACAGAATTGCATGGGCCATCAATTCACACAAGCCTTATAAATCTGCAGGACCGGATGACATTTTACCAGTTCTCCTGCAAAAAGGTGTTGACATCATCACTCCACATCTGTGTAGGATCTATAGATCCTGCCTTGTGTTTGGTTACGTTCCCTGTGCTTGGAGAACCTCTAAGGTGGTCTTCATTCCAAAGCCAGGCAAGCCAAACTATCACGAGGCTAAAGCCTTCAGACCTATCAGCCTTACTTCTTTTCTCCTTAAAACCCTGGAGAAATTGATCGATAGGTACATCAGGGATGGCATCCTAAAAACAACTCCTCTTTCTAGGTGCCAGCATGCTTACCAACGCGGTAAGTCGACCGAAACAGCACTGTACGATCTAACAACAGCTCTGGACAGTGCAGTTAATGGAAAGGAATTGGCTCTTGCTGTTTTCCTCGATATTGAAGGAGCCTTTGATAAAGTCTCTACCGAGACTATTTGCAATTCCCTCATTCGGAAGGGAATAAACCCCATGGTCTGTACCTGGATTAATAGTCTTCTTACCACCCGCATGACAAAAGCAAGCCTGCTGGGTGATTCCCTTTTAGTGGAAAACTGCCAGGGATGTCAACAAGGGGGTGTACTTTCCCCCCTTCTGTGGAGCCTGGTTGTGGATGAACTTCTGGAAAGACTTCGTCAAAAGGGTCTGCACTGTATAGGCTATGCAGATGACATAACTGTGGTTATAAGGGGCAAGTTCTATGATACGGTCTGCAACCTTATGAGAACAGCCCTCAAGTCAATTGAAAGCTGGTGCAGTGAGGTGGGCCTCACTGTGAATCCTAGCAAGACGCACTTGGTTCTCTTCACTAGAAAACGGCTGAAGGATCTTTGCAAGATTGAGTTCTTTAACTCTCCCCTTGACTATTCCAATGAAGTCAAGTACTTGGGTGTGATTTTTGACAGTACTTTAAACTGGAATTCGCACCTCATGCTTGTTACTGACAAGGCCAAAAGGATCTTTTGGTCCATAGGCAGTAATTGGGGGTTTTCACCAAAAATTGCCCACTGGGTCTACACCAGGGTTATTGTACCCACAATAACTTATGGGGCCATTGCCTGGTGGGGTAAGACCCGTAATGTAACTACTGAGAGCAGTCTTACCACCCTACAAAGGATGGCTACCATTTCAATTACTAGTGCAATGAGAACTACTCCCTCTCAAAGCCTAGAACTTCTTATAGGTTTACTTCCACTTCACAAACAAGTGGAACTGGAAGCGATTACCTGTTCATATCGCCTGAACCTCCTGGGTCTCTGGAAGACCCCTCGCCACTCGTCTCTTTATGATAAACTTTGTATAGAGGCCGTCAAGCATCCCTACTTTTTGATGCCAAGCGACTGGTTGTTAAAACATATTAGTTTCAATGCTAATTATAACATTGTGTTTCCTTCCAGAGAACAATGGAAGGATGTTCCGAAGCTTGTCGGTAATGCCAATGAAATTTGGTTCACTGACGGCTCTAAGACCTCTTCCGGTACTGGCTCTGGTGCTTTTTGCAGCAGCAGCAAAACAAAGCTTTACTTTTCGCTTGGGAAGCTTGCTACGGTTTACCAGGCTGAAGTTCTTGCTATCCTGGCATGTGTAACCAATTGCCTTGAACGCGACTTAACTGGTAAGGTTTTAAAAATCTTCTCTGATAGTCAAGCCGCCTTAAAAGCCCTCAATAGCTACTGCTTTACTACCAAGTCAGTTTGGGAATGCCACAATGCACTGGCAAGGCTCGCCAGCAAGAATAAGGTTACACTCTACTGGGTCCCTGGCCACCGTAACATTGATGGAAACGAAGCTGCTGATCAGCTTGCCAAATTGGGCTCCAACATGCCTTTCGTAGGTCCTGAACCTGCTATTGGGTTGCCCTATAACAAAGTCAGGAATACTATAAGAAACCTGCTTATGAATGACTCATATGCCAGGTGGCTTCAGTCTGACTCACAAAGGCAAGCTAAAGCTCTCAACCAACGTCAACCCTGGCTGAGGTCCAGGGAGCTACTTAGTTTGAGCAGAAAAGAGATTAAGATGTCTATTGGACTTCTCACTGGACACTGTACTCTTAATAGACACCTAAACCTGTTGGGTATCACTGATGACCCAGCTTGTAGAGGCTGCCTTGAGGCAGATGAAAGTTCTGGTCATGTTCTGTGTGAATGTGATTTTTATTCTGCCTACAGGTTTGAACATTTGGGGTACCATTGTTTAGATCCCTATGAACTGTCTAGCATTCCTGTTAGACATCTGCTTAAGTTCATTTCGGCTATTGGGCTCTTGTAGGGTTCTAATGGGGATAGTACAATAGACCTATGGTCGCAGTGCTTGCTCTGCCTTGGGAGCGCCCCCTTTTCACTTCATTCATTCATTCATATATATACTCTACCACATCTTGTAGCCTTGCTTGGGGGAGGGAGGGAGGGGGAGAGGCGTTTGCTCCGGGGGACACCTTTCCGGGGGTGACACCCAAAATGGATCATAGAGCTTCTGAAACATACCAATATTTCCTTTCTGAAATTTCTGCCAAATTTTTACAATTTCGTATGATCTATGCTCTGGAAGAGGGGGGACCGTTCGGAGGTGGAGTTGGGGAGGCACCCCCAAAATATATTTAACAATTTTGAAAAACGTAAATGCATCGTTTCTAAAATTTCACCTAATATTTTAAGTTATGCATAATTTACCAAACTCTGTAGTATCACTTTGGAGGAGGGTAGGGGTAGTTCACAGAGTGACACCCTGTCGGAGGTGACTCCCAAATGAATTTGTTTCTAAAAAAATTTTTGCTTGTTCAGTTATGATTTATATGTTTATTTTCATAGAACTAGTGTAACTTTCAATTCCTTGCTAAGCTTCAATCGATTTTACTTCTAATTAAGTGTAAACTAGGAATTGACCTAAAAGCTAGGATGTTACTCTCGTGACCAGATTTCTGAATCTGTACACCATTTCAATGTAAGAACAATTTTTTTTTTTGTGTTTGCGCTTGTCAGTGGATCAGGAGATGATCAAAAGCTAACCGAAAGTCGGTGTCAGCAAGTGATAATGCGTCATCTTTTCACCTCCTTTGCTCTTCCTCTGTAGATTTATGCCAGCAAATTTACTGACGCAAAGGATTCATTTATCTTTTCTTGAAAATATGTACAACTCTTTACACATCTTTTTGCCTATTTTTCTGGATATTTTTTGTCCTAATTGCTTTTTAAAAGGCACCAGATTACAGAATTTTACGTACATATTTCAAAAATTTTCTCGGAGGAGAAACACTCGAACCCCCCACTCAGTTTTTTTTCAGCACAAATATGCGTCTCATGCCAGTTTTTCGAAAAAGTTCTTATATATTTCTCATTTAATGTAAATTCACTTAGAATTTCATTATACGCCACTACTTTTAATTACTTAAATTTTCGTTATTACACAAAAAATAAAAAGCTGCTTATGGATTTCTTTTTTTACGAACACTTTTTTTTTTTGTTATTCTCTTTCTTGTTTTTATTTTATTTAGTTTTTTTTTTTTTTTTTGCAGTTGATGAATTTTGCACGTGCGTGTTAATGGTAAGACGACTCATCATGAACGCTCTTTTGTTTTTCCCTTTTTTAACGAAGAGGAAAAATTGAACAGTCGTGTGCAGCAAAACCTTCACGTAGCTCGGTTAATGGCGCGCCTTTCTCGGCACTCACGCTGCAAAAGCTCGCTTCGGCAGCCAAGCCGGCAGCTGATTTGGTCAACTGGGCCGCGGTCTAGAGAGGACCCCAATATTTTAGCGGCCCCTAAATGGCTAAAATTGCGTCAGTCAATGGCCGAAATTTTCAGGTTTGACTTCACAAGAGCCCAAAAAAAAGGTGCTTGGCCAAGGGCCTCATTATACCTTAATCTTGCCCCTTGCAAATGACCGGCAAGATCACTCGATATTAATCGTCTTATTTTTTCTTTCGGGGGCTTGTTAATAACGCAAATGAACCAATTGATTTGAAAATGAATGGATCGAGTTTCCTCCTTAATAGAAGCTTTATTTCCAGCGGATCTATGGAGTTTCATAAATTCAGAAAATGTTCGCACCTCCTTGAGCATGGATCCTCAAGAGCTCCAAATTCACTCATGATGATGGGTTGCCCAAGTGTAAATAAAATATTTATATGAATAAATTGAACTTTCGTTAGGTATGTTCTTTACGAGAAAAATCGGGATTACAATGAAGCATTCAGATGTTTTGTCAAAGTTACGTCGATGAGAGTTCCTCGTTCGATAATCAGAGGCACCTGATTGGACTGACAAACAGAAGAGAGACACAGAAAGCAGTCTATGCTTGGTTCTGAGTTTGTAAAAAAAGAGTCTGAGACTTTGTCTCATAGTGCAAACTAGAGATGAGTTCGGGCTCACTTTTGAAGGCCCGAGTCCGCCCGAGCCCGAGAATTTTTAATCCGAGCCCGTCTGAGCCCGAGTGATATTGTCTTGTTTTGAGCCCGACCCGGCCCGAGCCCGAGTGTATCAAACATCAATATATATTTTTTATTTCCACTTGGGATGTACTGCCATATGGTACATATTAATAGCAATCGTAAATATATTATAAGTGGGTGCTATCTTTTTGAATTATTATTATTATTATTGCTGTCATTAAGAAAAACTGTTCTCACGCTCTTTAAGTACCCCAATATTTTATTTCGTGAACGTTGTATTTGTATAAAAACTGACTATCTTAATATGAGATCAAGCCCGAGCCCGCCCGAGCCCGAAAATTGCTTGAAGTTAAAGGGCCCGAGTACGTCTCGGGCTCGGGCCGAGCCCGGCTCATCTCTAGTGCAAACGACTTGCGTTGAGCTTTTTCTGGAAAACCCACGTGTAATTATTTTTTCCCGGAGCCCATTGGCCTCCTGTAAACGGGCAACCTAGGCGCACACTACGATGGGCGTATTGAGAGAGATACGTATACCCCCTCCCCCGAAATTCGGTTTCCAAACGAAGCTGTTTCCTCAAAGAATTCCCCACGCTATCAAGTTTATAAAGGGTTCCATACTCAACAGAATACTAAACTAGTCCAAACGCGCTCTTTAAAAAAGCCCATAGACGAAAAATGAATAATTATTTCAGTCAAACTAGTGAAGAAATATCCTTAACCCGGTCAAAATTGTAACAGAAGGTTTTTCAATTGTTTTTATATCAGTAACTCTTACAGAATAACCTAGCCAAAATTGGACAAAATCTGGTCATGGGAACACCCCCAAAATTAGCTTTGAAAATGGCAATTATCTTCAAAAAAGGTAAGCTAGTATTCTTCTTCGAAACATATAATGCAACAAAATCAGCCTTTTCTCAACTGAAATAATTACAGACGATGCGTCTTGGTTAATGTTTATACCAGAAAATTAGTTGAAATCTCGATAACCCGTCACTTGGATAATTTGACCATCCTGATAACTCGACGCATTTGTTTCCCTGTCTAGTTCCAGTGTCCCCAAAACACTGCAATAGTATTTTTTTTAACCTATATAAACCAATATAGTTCATATAGGTTGAAAAAAATATAGTTACGCCACATATGTTAGAAGAAAATTCTCATTAGCGCTAAAGGTTAAAGTTTTAAGCTAAAGGTTAAAAAGCTGAGGGCCGCGGGTCATATATGACCAATATTGCATGCCGATCTATTCCGCTGACAAAAAAAAAAAAAAAGCATGAAAATAAAAGAAAACATTGAAAATCATTCTTTAATTTAAGAAAAGTTCCTTAATTTTATTACTTCATTAGTTAATTTAATAAATATTATTTCCTATGTAAAATATGCCTGAAATCTTACACGAAGAACAACTTATAATGTCAGTTTTTAATTTGTACAAATCAAGTACATATTGCTTGAGACTTTGAATTTATGAATTGCGTGAAAGTTATAATTGCTTAATTAAATAAACCTCGGTTTGCTACAAGTAGAAAACACAGCGTTAGTAAAGCACAAAAGGTTGGAAAAAAATTATTTAATTTTTTTTTTTTTGTAAAACTTTAACCGGAACAGACATCTTCCCTTTTTTATTAGAGTCCCACACTTTTGGTTCCGTATCTCGTTTCATTTTGACTTCACCCTACGCAATATTGTTACAACAGTCGAAGAGGGTGTTAACCCTACACTGCATGGTGTTGCCAATTGGCTACATGGACAATTTGTCCTCCTTATGAACAGCAGAATGTAGTCATAAGGCAACTCAATGCATAAAAAGCAAGTATTGGGTATATTTAAAGCAATTATCACCATTTATCCTCCATGCATGGCAGCACTGGTCTGTTACATGCTCTTAAATGAATCCAAATGGATAGCTTTTAAAATCACTCAAACTACCATGTTTTGAAATTATTTTTTACAATGAAATATTTTTCTTCGTCTTTAAAAAAATAACATGAATAAAATAAACATTTATCTTTCGTTTAAGATGCGTTTTACATCAAAATAATTATTTGGAAAAAATCTAGGACATAATACACGTCTGTAGCCATTTGGCAACATTATGCAGTAAGCATCCAGAGAACACTTCGATTCATCTCTACAATTCATGAAGTATGTGCTTTGTTTATGTTTCGCGCTAGCTTCTTTCTCTTTTTGGAAGGTATAATATAATCATGCGGACCCAAAAGTGGTACTTTCGGCTGTTCTACCGTTTATAAGACCTCGCAATTATCAATGCTTAGTTGATGTTCAACAGAGTGAACAAACGAAAAATCAATAGGGAAAAGCCTTTAAAACGTGTTCACTTTAGATTTTAGTTAGCACAAACGTTGTGCTTACACGGACAAGTAAAGTCATTAATAATTTTAAAATATAGTTTTGAAAAAAAAAAACTAAAAAATACGCTTTTACATTGGAATGCGCTGTGATCATCACGGGTTTCCCTCTGATTTTCAAAACTACTAAATATCCGCACTTAAGTTTACATGTACTTATAATACATCAATATGCAATACAGTTTAGCCTTTAGTATTAAAAATAATATTAAATATATTACTTTTATATTTGCAAAGAACGTAAATTTTATCTTTTATTCAGAGTTACATACATACATACATACATACAAACAAACCCACATGTGAAATTAATAAAAGCGTATTAAAAAGAGACCATGAGCTATAGAGGAACTAGTTACAAAACAAAAAAAAAAAAAAAGAGAAAAGAAAGAAAGCTTGCGCGAGAGAGCCTCCAAAAGACATCAGATTTGACAGAATTGATCATCGGAAAGTACAAGTACATATAAAAAATAATGTAAAATGTCAAAATGTAAAGGATTACAAGAGTACAGAGTACCAAATGTTCAATTCCTCTATTTTTTTACAAAAAAGAACTAATTTCAAGACTACACTGTAAAAAAAAACTGTAAATTTTGAAGAAATTATCCATATTTTTTACAGAAAAAATCTGTTTGTGATAAAACTAGATAAAATACAGGATTTCTCTGTTTTTTTAATCTCCGCAGCCGGTTATAAGCACATTAACTGTTAACGGTCTCTTCACCGCGAAGCTCGATTGGTCGATTTTAACCACGTGACCCATCGTTGGATTCGAAGCTATGGCGGATGTTTTGATGAAACCTTGCAGCT